>JAWDJN010000042.1:249717-458152 GCA_037788925.1 Mytilus galloprovincialis
ATTCATCAGAGGGGAAAGACTGCCTAACAATTGTTTTCAAAACAATTGCTTTATATTTATTATTTTTTTTCTTCCGCCTAATTTTCTTTCCTTCGCAGTTTTTTTGTTTCGCAAGATGTCGCTTAGATATATGGTATATGATATCGAACAATTAATACGCTTTTGTAACTGACAGCTCGTAACCAAAATCTTATCCATGTAAGAGTTATCTCCCCGAACACTGTTTTTCTTGTTATCGCTTAATCTTCGCAACCGTATAAGAAACCGACAAATTTATTTTACCAAATTGCTCGTTATATCCTCAGGATGATTTGATTCATTTTGACCGAAGCTATCCGGAGACTCCATATGAGAGTTATTTCCCCTTTTATATTTGATATAGTGATATGCATTTTTAACTGGAAAACCATAAGTGGTAGAGGCCTAGGGTCTTTTGATTTGAGGTCCTTGGTCCAAAAAAATTAAAATGAGGTCAAGGTCAAAGGTCAAGGTCATGATTAATATTTTGATTTTGGCTTGTTATCTCTTATTTTCAGTAATCATACAAGATATCCACAAAATATTTTCACACAATTGTTAGTTACGACATGTCGTAACACATAAATTTTAGTCGAAAGGGTACGTAGACATTTGACGCGAGTTTTCCCCATTTTTATATCTAATATCATACGTATGGTAATATAACTCATTAACAATATAAATTAGAGGACTAGAGTCTTTTGATTTGAGGTCCTTGGTTTATAACCTTGAAATTGAGCTCAAGGTCATATGCTAATTAAACGTTCTAGATTTTGACCTTTGCTTTTACCTTATATGTACACATGATAAAGCCATGGGACTTTTTGCATTAAGTTGTAAGCAATGTGACCTTAAAAACACAACCGGAAGTGACCTTTTGTAAACCGGAAGTAGCTATTTTTTGTACTAAATCAAAGTAAAAGTATATAGAACCATATATTTTTGGAATCAGTGTCAAGTAAACTATCAAACAATACCGGAAGTAAACTTTTTAAACCGGAAGTAAAAGATTATCTCCCTTTTCGATATATTTTTTTATAGAAACCATATATTTTTTTAATAAGCGTTCAATAAGCTGTCATTTGGCGCTAAAATTGACATTTTAAACCAAATTTTAATATTTTAATATAAAAAAGGTCTTTACTGGTGGAAAGACCATCAATGGTTCTCTGAACAATTGGTTTTTAATTCTTATATTTATTTGTGCTAAAATAAAAATGTTGAAAATACGTAAAAGGGAAATTTTAACAATCTTGAGTTCTCAATGAAATGTTTTCAGCAATGTAACTATTTAAATGTCTTAAATATTGCCAGAACAAATGCTAGTACAGAGAATAAGACAAGCATGTAATTTTTTGGCCTTGAAAATTCTAAAAAGGGGGGTACAACGTTCTTAATATGCGCTATGATTTTTGTTTACAATTAATTGAATCAAGTGAGAAATGCCGATATTTAATTTCTGTTGATTCATTGAGTTTTCGTTGGATACCATTTTTCGTGGATTTCATGGTTATAGGTAAACCACGATTTAAATGTTCAACGAATGACAATTTTCATATAGGCTGGTATGCAGACCTCAACAAAACCACGAAATTAAATATCCACGTACATACAAGTTTTCCTTTATCCACGAAAATTGGTACCTACGAAAATAAATAAATCCACAGTACTGGATTTCAACATGAGTATGCATTTGTCTATTATCGGATTTATTAATCAGTATTCCACTTTCTTGTGACATCAATATAATATTCAAACATAAAGTTGTATGGCTTTAACGAACATATATGTACCTAGTTTCTAGTAACTCTACAGATTTATCAATTTAATAATAAATTAGACATGTTATATGTATACCTCCTCAGTGTCTTGATCATCACTTGATTGTATCGTTTGATATCTGACACAGTCTTTTCGGTGATGAATAAAAGAGTTGATGGTCGGAAATATTTGTCCGCATTTTCCACACTCTGAAGAGACTGGTTCATCATCTTGATTGTTGGATGAAGCTAAGTAAAAATTAATACTATACAAATAGTTATCAAAGGTACCAGGATTTTAATCAAATACGTCAGACGCGCGTTTCGTCTTTATAAGACTCATCAGTGACGCTCAGATCAAAATAGTTATAAAGCCAAACAAGTACAAAGTTTAAGAGCATTGAGGACCCAAAATCCCATAGCTAGTTACACAATCATCCAATCGAGTTCAAATGACGTAGATTTAACGACATAAATGTGCCCGTATGACCAACAATTATCAAACCTCAAAGCGTACAGTAAGGATAAAAATGCATAAGTTTTCCGCGAACCCCAGTGTCTCGCCTACTGTTGCTTTTAATCGCAGGCTCCACAAAAATGAGAGAAAAAAAATCATTTATAAAAATATTCTTCTCGATACTATCTTTTGATTGTCAGAAGCTTCTGTCAAAGTTTGGTAAACATTCAGGATAGTTTATGAATCTTATTAATATTTTTAATTTTTTAACTGCAGACTGTTTGTAATTTTATCTGGAAGAACAACTAAGTCAATTTATAAGTAAAATGCGGAAAAACAGGTACACAATTTTAACAACATTTTCTTCAAGATTATAGCTTTTGATCATAAACAAGTTTCTGTCCAAGTTTGGTACAAATCCAGGATAGCAAGAAAGTTATTAAAATTTCAAAATCTTTAACCACAGTAGGAATATTTGTGGACACCGCCGCCGACGACGACGACGCAGACGCCGGAATATAGGATCACTATGACTCACTTTTTCGACAAAAGTCAAAAGCTTGACAAAAAGGCCAAGACATGACAAATTGTTGAAAAAAAATCAAATAAACACGCCTATTTTGATACAAAACAATGCAAACAATAATGAATTTCAAAAAAAAAATCTTATACTTTACATACGGATTTTCATTGCAAAGTGAAAGAAATGGTCTTCTTTTGTTTTTTACATAAAAAAATACATTTCTTGGTTAAGGGAGGACCAAATAATTATCGAAAAAAATACTCTGATTCAAACAAATAATGTTCTGCGACTGATATAATTGAGATGCTTGATTTCCTGATTGACAACATATTTGTTACCTGTGGAGGACGTGTTTGTTTTTTTAAGTTAAAATAGGCATTCCAATTTGATCCAACAGTGCTTTTCTTCACTTTTTCCGTATTTATTCATATGAGGTCGACCTCATAAGGGGTCGTTTTGCAATTGTTTGCAGTTCATCAAGTTTCGAAAGATAAAATAAACAATAATAAAGTAAAACATACTCCTAAATACTGTGTCTCACACAATTATGTTCAGGAAAAATTTGAAAAGTGCTACATTAAAGACAATTAAAAAGTTTTTGACTTCGAATTCAAGATGCTAAAAAGTTGTCCTCCCCCGTTTTCCCCTTTAATAAAAAAATCTGATGCATTTATCTCCTGTTATTTTCAATTTTGATTATCACTAATATTTTCGTTAATCTGTATTGCAATTTATCTATTATACCCATTGATTGAAAAATAGTTATCTGAATGTTTGTTATAACACAAAGTTACACTGTTAATACATGTGATATGGATTTTTTAATTTCTAATTACCATATTCACTGGACATGTTGCTACCTGTTGTAGTTTGTATTTCTTTTGTCACTGCAAGAAGTTCGTCTAATTTAATCTCAATTGAATTCGTATTGTTTTCAATTTTTTGCATAGAATCTGAAGTTACCTACAATTATATACAACGCTATAGTTTAGATTGACAGTACACAACTGTTACTCTATACTCCTGTTTAGTCTGGCATAATTTGAATACGCATAAAATGTGCGAAAAGTTAGTATTAGATATATTAGAAACGGTTATTTACGAATAGACATGAATGACTATCAGTTGGAAAAATGAAGCAAATGTCATTTCCAAAAATGTGTCGACGATTTCTCTTTGACATTTTTGCTCCCGCATTTACCGACCAATTAAAAAAAGGCCCAAGCATCTAAAAGCCATGGGTTATCAATAGGGGGCATGATTGGATAGTCGTAGTTTGTTCCATCAAAGCAAAAATGTATTTTATTTAAAACTTTGAATTGAAATAGGGAAAGTGTCAACGAGACAACAACCCGACCATATAAAAGACAACAAGGTCACCAACAGGTCTTTAATGTAGCGAGAAATTCCCACACCCGGAGGCGTCCTTCAGCTGGCCCTTAAACAAATATATACTAGTTCAGTAATAATGAACGCCATACTAAACTCCAAATTGTACACAAGAAACTAAAATTAAAAATAATACAAGACTAACAAAGGCCAGAGGCTCCTGACTTGGGACAGGCACAAAAATGCGGCGGGGTTAAACATGTTTAAGAGATATGAACCCTCACTATATACCTCTAGCCAATGTAAAAAAGTAAACGCATATTACACTGCACAGGTTACAGAAAATAAACGGTAATGGACTATGGTGAGATTTGGAAATAAAAAAAAAATGGCAAATTTTTTACCATGATCACATTGTCTTAGTACACTTCGTGGAATTTAAACCAATGGTTTCACACACCTGACCTCGTTTAACTGTACTTTTAAAACACATATACAACTACACATGAATTACAACAGGAGTTTGTTGGCAAAACCCACTGAAAGTATATATAAACAAATTTTGCCTTTTGTGTTTGTTTGTTTTGTTCACTGTTCATTGTCAATATAATGTAATTCTATGCAAATGTTGTACAAGTTAGAGTTTAAACTAGTTATAAAATCAGGTTTAATCCACTATTTTTTATATAAGAAAATGCCTATACAAAGTCAGGAATATGACAGTTGTTATCCATTCGTTTGATGTGTTTGAGGTTTTGATTTTGGCATTTAATTACCTTTTAATTTTTACTCGAAGTTCAGTATTTTTTTATTTTTTTTACTTTTTGCAATCTAATTGAAATGAATATCTATATAGGGTGGTCTGAAACAATTTCTGAAATATTTTATTGGTGTTTATGTGTAATTCCTTTAATGAAACATCTAAATACAAAATCTATACATACGTGGTCTGATGTTTTAATAATATTTAATAACATAGTTATCAACGAATCTTTGTTGGTTGGTTCATTCCTAAGTGTTTCTAACTGTGCATCATATTCGCTTTCCTTGTTTAAAGCTTTTGCAATGTCTAGTATGTTGGTTGCGGTTTCCTTCCAAATGTCCAAAAAAATATCATTGTTGATGCAACTTTCCGAAGAATGTGCAATTATGTTTCGATTTTCATAGATATTTTCCAAGTATTTTCGACAAGAACAAAAGTACCTCGTCAATTCAGTGGCCAAATTATTATCTCGTTGTATCAGAAGAGATAAGGTTAAATCACTTTGGATACTATACTGACAGGAGCAATAAGAATGATGACAAGGTGAACGCCCTTTTTTATATATTATTCGAAATTGTGATTCCTTAATACGTTTTTTAGGGATCTCTCTGTCATCATTACATCTACAACAACATATCTTATCCACTGATAGGTGATACACCTTGTGAACATTCGCCTCTAGAAACTCAGAGAATGTCTGTTCGACATTTTCTAAAAGGCAATCCCAAAAAATTTGATGACAAAAATTTACAAGGAAAAATTTAATGAGAGTGAAATCTAAATCTTTAAGTTCTACATTTTTAATTGCCTTCAAACAACACAAGTGTCCTGTTCTCTCTTTTTTGTGGTTTTCAACCCGATCATTAGAAGGATATTCAAAAACTATTTGCATTTGACGTCGGCTAATTACCCCCGACTCGTTTAGCGGTATAGGCTTCGTTTCGCATTGACAGCATTTATCATTGCAGACAAAATGGTATATTTCATGTTGATGATCGTTTATAAATTGTTCTAGCGTTATTTTCCTTGAATTAATAAACTTCTGTAATAGTTCACGGTTTACATTTGCGCCTATACAATATATTAATGTGATCAGCTTGAAGTAGTTCTCCTGTTCTTCCGTGTACGGCATACTTCCACAAGGTCTGGAAAAGAAAAAAATATATATTGTCGACAATAGTATGACGGCTGCCAGTTTGAATCTAATAGCGCCATGTAGTTTATACTCTGACATAATATTAAAAAGTATCGTGTTAGATTTTCGTGCTCGCAAACATCAAGTTAAACACATTTTACTTTTATTTCCTAAGAATGCTTGATCGTCTGATCACTAGAATATATAATAAACTATAGTATGTGAAGGCTTGTGATTCTGTTGTCTTTGTTTTCCTTCGTGGCAATATAAAGTTTCGTAGTCTATATAACTTTACCCCTCTGTTTACTGTTATAAGAAGATCTTAAATATTTTCATTTTGAGTCATACGGAAACAAATTGCCTACTCAGTGTAGTAACCTTAACACTAAATATATGTATGAAAGCTAGTTTTAGTTGCTTTTGTTATAGGCCTGTCATGTAATTGGTTATTTAGTTCTCAATATACTCGTACTGTGATGAGTTAAGTCTTTTTCAATTGATGTTTTAAGTTCAGTGATTTTCGTTTGTTGATTTAGTTTCGCTTTATGAGTTTGACTGTTCCTCTGGTATCTTTCACCTCTCTTTGATGTAGTTAATAAGTTGCTCTCGTTTCTCAATATTTACATAGATTAGACCATTGATTTTCCTGTTTTTTTAATTGTTTTACATTTGTCATTTTGGGGTCCTTTATAGCTTGCGGTTTGGTGTGAGTCAAGGCTACGTGATGAAGACTATATTTTGAATTATAATGGTTACTTTTACAAATTGTAACTTGGAAAGGTTTTGCAAAAAAAAAACAACAAAGATGATCTTTGTCTGAGGTAGAAAAAGGTAATTGGGGGAATTTCAATTGTTTTTGTTTGTATTGTTTCTTTTTTATTATTAAACTGATCTTCCAAAAGACGTTAGCGTTTGGCTCTTGTGACTTACTTTCTATACCCATTTCATGTTCTTTCATTTATTTGTGCATAAGCCTGATTGCGTTTAAGCAAAACTGAAGTGCTCACATTACAATGTATAATATCTCCTGTTAAATGTAAAAATTGGTATGTATTTCTCAAGTGGCATACAAATATTCTGAACATTGCATTACTTTGTTTAGTACCCTTACATTTCTGTATTCCATAAAGGCAACAGTAGTATACCGCTGTTCGAAATTCATAAATCGATAGAGAAAAAACAAATCCCTGTTACAAACTAAAACTGAGGGATACGCATCAAATATAAGAGAACTACGACACAACAGAAACAGAACATCAAAGTGTTACACACACAGAAACGAACTATAATATAACAATGGCAATTTTTCTGACTTTGTACAGAGCATTTTAAGAAAAAAAGAAAATATAGGACAGAGAAACAAACGAATAATAGATTACAAAAGGGATGGAAAAGTACCGTGACACGTCTTATAGCAATGCGAAATCAAACTCAGCAAAACAGTCACAATCGGGAATAAATCACGTTCGGTAATAAAAAGATCAGACGAAGTAATGACAAACCACATTTTAACACATGGTAAAAATGTCCATAGTTAGTTTGGACAAAGATACATCGTATATGGATCAACCAATTCGTGATGGTGTCCGTAAAATTTAAGGAGTGTCATTTTTAATCTGTCCTCCTCACTACTTTGTTGGATCAGTTATGGCGTTAGAAGCACACTCCTGTATATGAAGTCTGTATAGTGTGAACATACACGCGAATAACGTATCAACTGAGAAATGTGAACACCATACGAAGGGGCAGAGGGTATATTACTGCTGAGAAATGGGAAATTGATAATTGAGAAGTTGAAATCGTCCCGTTTATCATAGATTTTCGTGTGAAGTCGTCATCTGTGTCGATATTGAGGAGAAGATCAAGGTATGAAGCAGTTGTTTTAGTATCAATAGTATCCTTAATTTCAAGTTCACTGGGATATATGAGATGCAAGTATTGACTGAAATATGGGTTATTCAATGATAGGACGTCATCGATGTATCGGAAAGTAAAATTAAGGAATTTTGCAAGGTTCTTTTTCTGTTTGTCTTTTAGAAGGTTTTGAATGAATTCTCCTTCATACGAGTACACAAAAAAAAATCGGCTAGTAGGGGTGTACAATAAGTACCCATTGGAATACCGACTGTCTGTTGAAATATGAATCCTCCAAACTGAACAAATATATATTTTTGATAAAAAAAAGTCCAGCATTTTGATAATATCATCTTCAGTATAAATTCTGGTAGATTCAGTGTGGTTCTTTACAAAATATGAATTATTGTAACCAAAAACAAGAAATTTGAATGTACGATTCCCATTTTTATAGAAAAAGCTCTGTTTAATGAGATGGTGAAGTCGATCTTTCAACTGAGCATGGGGAATAGTAGTGTAAAGCGTAGAAAAATCAAAAGTTTTTATGTTGCTTTAATAAGGATTAAAGCCATTTTTATTAACATACAAAGCAAATGTCAACGGAAATGCATTCATGGGCTCCATATATAACTATTTAAACAGACACTGTACACAACGTCTGGGTTTTGCATTGATAATGACATTTTGAAAATAAATTATTTTTTTATATATGTTCGTGCTATTCCGTATTGCTTGAAATGGAATATGTCAGTGTAATTACGTTCAAAAACAATGTATTAGCCACGTACATATCATTAAAAAACATCGTTTATTTGTATTCAAAAATCATTATGTTTATGTGCCGATATGCATTTGATACAGTAGATATTTTTTGATGCAAATAATCTTTGTGTGAGCTCAGACATGTTTGATTGAAACGTACGTACACATAATGTGTAAAATGTGTGAATGTTTAAATGCTCCCACTGTTAAGAGGAGTCTGGTCAAGCGCATATTATTCTTGGTTTCAGAAATAAAGCATCATCATATAATTTTATTTAAAATAAATATCGTTTTACAGCTTATGGATTATTTATTTTATTCTTTATGAAATATATTGGATAAGTCCCCGACTCAACCAACAGTTTAGTAATGCAAAGTACTGACATGATTATAACAAACCTTTTACAAAGTTCAAACCTTCAACGGGGAATTGGAAATAGAACTAAAGTCACATAGGTCATTTTAAGACCGAAAAAAAATGCTATAGTGAGGCGTCCGTTTGGCTAATCAGGATGTAACTAATCGAATCCGGTCAAAATGAGGCCTGTAGAAAGAGTGCCACACTTATTGAACTTTAACAAACCTTGCAACAAATCTTTGAGTGTTCTGTATGTGACCTTTTACCCAAAAAAACTGATGTCCCTATTCAATAAACCCTCATTTGTCAGTGGCAGTCTGTCCCGATATTTATCCGGAACGTTCTCTGTTATAGGATCTATCTATTTTAATTTATTGTTGATTTTAATATGCATTAAATATTTTACACTTGATGTATTTAAAAGCAACAAATATTTTAAAAGTGTTCATTTAAATTTAAAAAATTATAAAGATACTATGGTTTCAACTCCGTCAGCCAAAGTCGACCTTAGATGGATATGGCTATTTTATTAAGTCCTATTGTTCTTATAGCTCTGCCAATGTTTAGGTATTCATACATTCTTGGCATTAAACGTTCCGGATGATTGTTAACCCAGACAAGCGCTGCGGACTTGTAAATTTATAAATGCTGGTTTTTTTTATAATTTTTATGATATATTCCATTCCACTCAAGTGTTACTGTCAATGGAAAATAATACATGGACGGATTATTTTTTTTGTGTTTTGATTGTTGTTTTTTGTTATTGTAATTTTTCCTTAAATGTATGATTACTTCCATATAAGTCTGTCTAAGCTACTCTCAAGCATTAATCATTTTAAACAAATAATCATTGATATTTAATATATTATTCATTTTGAAATATGTTAACAAGTTAATTGTGTGACAGGGAATCTTTTGTCGAAGTGTTTCAGTTCGTTGATACTTGGAGAATATCTTAAAGATGTTAACGAGTATAATGAAATTGTGTTTCCAGTTTTTTTTTCAAACTTATTAAAAGCAGCAACCATTACATTTTTTTTTAGATAACTGCGATTGTATGATGAGAAGAATTTGTTGCAAAGCCTTTTTGAATTCCTTTTAGTTTTTTTTTCAATCAGCAGGTCCCCTTTAAATATGTTTTGTATAATTCATAGTAGGAGTTTTTGTAACTATTGAGACAGTTTTGTACATTATATTACTTGTAAATCTTTTAAAATGGCATTAATAAAAGCTATTGATATCGGCAGCTGATCATTAGAAACAGAAAACGTAACCATGCGTGTGCTTCCTTTATAAATCTACAGCGAAAGGAAAGAAAATGATTGAAAATAATAACATGCTTTGTTGTTTTGAATGGCCGTCCTTTAATTATCAAATTTTTTTTGTATACATTTGAATTGTCGGAAATCTAGTTTAAATGGCTTTATACAGACTTTTTCTGTACATTATACTGGCAAATATTATGTCTAAAAATAGGCAATATTCTATCTCATCACATTTCATTTTATACACGACGCACAGTACGTTTAGTGTTGTTTCACTGCTGTCTTCACGTCGTCTTTAACTATCAAAACTAGACAATCCATCAATTTCAATGTTAAATACCTGGTAAATGTTAGATATGTGCTATGTCTAAATTTATTTACAAAACTTCAAATCCTTATCCGCCATATTTGTTGCGTGATAGCCCATGTTTAAACAGACAAAACAACTAGACCGTGATAAAAAAACATAGTTATATCAATGCTTATTTACTCTAGGTTGTGATCTTATTTCGTATCTTATTTCTATCTTATTTTGAATGGTACTATTTTAAATTTTTTAATGTTCGTATATATTTATTTTACCATATTAAACCAAACAAGATTGCTAGGTCATCGCGGAAGGTATCTTGTTGCTGTATGAAGGAGGTATTAAATTGTGTGTCACAATGTGTTATTGCAAATCGATCGTTAAAATTTGTGAAAAGTCTAATACTGTTAAATAGTCAAGTCAAAATGACGATATTATAGAAGTGGACTGACAAAAAGTCGTTTTGAATAGTTGTTTTGGCCTTTAACTTGCTGTCAGTAACTACACGCATTCTCAGATCTGTACATAGTGTTGTATTTGTTGTAAGAAATGTATACACTCCATGGCTCGTCTGGTCTGTGTTTCTGTTTGTTGTTAATCTCTTTTCAACTGACTTTTATAGTTTGTAATGTTACAGCAATGCCCATATTAAAGAGGTGGCAGGTTATTTATGTATTACTGAAAAATTATTACACCAGGGTTTTCGATATCACAAACTAGTCAAAACATTTACTAAATTTTATCATCGGTATAAGGACATCATTCGTAAATATAACTCAACATGCAGATTTCTTATACGTTCAGATATTTCACATCCAATTTTTTATGGAAATATTCTTTGTAAAGCACAAAAATGTCAGTATTCACCTCAGAAACTAACAAAACCTTTAAATAGACTTATCAAGAAGGGATATAGTTACGATACTGTTGTCAGGTCACTAAAGATTGCTTATTTTGGCGTTAATATTGATTCACTTATAGGGTCTTTGCATCGGAACTAAACACATTTATTAAAAAAACAGTTGTTGGCATGACACGGGTTATGTTCTTCTCATATATGTTATGATGGTATGATACTAAACCCCTAACGGGAAGGATTGTGCCTGATATTCATATGATGAAATCATAATCTTTCAATTAGTTTAATTGAAGTCTGGAGCTGGCATGTCAGTTAACTGCTAGTAGTTTGTTGTTATTTATGTATTATTGTCATTTTGTTTATTTTCTTTGGTTACATCTTCTGACATCAGACTCGGACTTCTCTTGAATTGAACTTTAAATGTGCGTATTGTTATGCATTTACTTTTCTACATTGGCTAGAGGTATAGGGGGAGGGTTGAGATCTCATAAACATGTTTAACCCCGCCGCATTTTTGCGCCTGTCCCAAGTCAGGAGCCTCTGGCCTTTGTTAGTCTTGTATTTTTTTAATTTTAGTTTCTTGTGTACAATTCGGAAATTAGTATGGCGTTCATTATCACTGAACTAGTATATATTTGTTTAGGGGCCAGCTGAAGGACGCCTCCGGGTGCGGGAATGTCTCGCTACATTGAAGACCTGTTGGTGACCTTCTGCTGTTGTTTTTTCTATGGTCGGGTTGTTGTCTCTTTGACACATTCCCCATTTCCATTCTCAATTTTATCTCTAGAAAAACTGTTCAACCCCGCCATTTTTTTATGTGATATACCGAAGTCAGCTGCATAAAACTCTAGTTCAGTGGTTGTTGTTGGTTCATGTTCGTCACTTTTTCGGAAACTGTTTTGTTATAAATGAAGCCGTTAGTTTTCTCAATTGAATTGAGTCACGGGTTTTTCATGTCGGGGTCATGCAAAGCAAACTATAAGTAATGGGTTTTTCTCATTGTTGAAGGCCGTACGGATGACTATAATTGCTTACATTCACTTCATTTTAACATCGGCAGATATTTTTCTTATTGGCAATCATACCACATCTACGTATTTTATAGAGGTTTCTGTTCAGCATAAAACAGTCACCAACACACGATGCTAAACCATTTAACCTAGTATTAGAGCTCTGTGTAAATTGGTGAGATTCGTTCACAAGTCTTCCAGTAAATAGTCCAGACCCATAACTCCTATAAAATTGTCCGATCACAGCTACGATTTAATATATATTCGATTACACATTATAGCCAACCATTCTACTAATAATGGTGATTATATGTGAAATGGTCTCAGAATATCTAATTCATGCACACAAAGATGTAGTTTTAAACATGTTGAAGATTGATATCCTGTTTGACATTTTGAATAATATTTTGAGAATTCCATTTGTTCTTAATAATCTTTTAACAATGTATCACAAACTTTCACTATTTCAATTAAATATACATTTATCAAACTTTTGACCAAATCATGAAGTTGTTTATATACTTGATTTGTTTAAGCCCTATTCATTCGTAGTTTTAATATTGATAGAAGGTTAAAGTTATTTAATTGTTCACAGGGTAAAATATTTTTTTTAAACATTACTTGAAGGTCTAGTTTAAAAGGCATAAAATCACGAAAGTATTCTTTTGAATTTTGTGTATCACTGGTTATAAAATGGGTTGTCAAAGTGGAACACTAAATTCTTTAACATTGTAACAAGTCGCATTCCCTCAATAGTTTATGAAGTAGTCGAACTACTGTATCACTAGCTATATATATATATAGCCTGTCAACACTGGGGATGTGCATTCAATTCCATTCTTTATTGACTAGGATTGTAAGTTTTCCTACCGAAGGTCGGTGTTTTTTCGGCTTCCTCCACCAATGAAAACTGACCAACGCGAAATAGTACAAGTGTTGAAAGTGGCGTTAGAAACCAATCAACCTATCAATCAAACACATTGGTGTGTGCAATAATTGATTGATAAAAATAGGTACGTTACTAAATTCATATTCAAATTCTTGGTCAGAGGTGAAATGGTTCATTTAGTTAAAAGAAAAAAAATAGTTTTGCGTATTATCGTGTTAAACCAACATTTGACAACACAAATTTCAACTCAACACAAATTATATGAGTTCTAACAGCTTTATATAAAGAGGGAACATCTTGCAAATAGAAAACAAATCAATTAATCTAATATACATATAATCTATGATCGTTGCACAATATCTGCTCTCATGTGGAAGACGTCAAGGATCTCATGGTAAGAGTCAAATAGCTAGTAAATGAATTTTCTTATTTGTTCTTGATCTACGATTTAAACCTTTCGACTCAAATCAAATATTAAACATGTAGATTTATGCATCATATTCATCAACACAAAAAGATCGATACAGCCACTGGACAATTGGCTTGCAGGGTACAAAATCTCTGAAGCCTCTTTTTCCAGAAAATACCAAACTGCGGTTATGAAAGAGTAAAACCTCATGTTATAAGTCAACATATTACACATTTTGAGGTTGTTTTCTGCAAAAGAGGGACGAAAGATACCAAAGGGACAGTCAAACTCATAAATCTAAAACAAACTGACAACGCCATGGCTAAAAATGAAAAAGACAAACAGAAAAACAATAGTACACACGACACAACATAGAAAACTAAAGAATAAACAACACGAACCCCACCAAAAACTTGGGGTGATCTCAGGTGCTCCGGAAGGGTAAGCAGATCCTGCTCCACATGTGGCACCCGCCGTGTTGCTTATGTGATTACAAATCCGGTAAATAGTCTAATTCGGTAGGTCACATTCATGAAAGGGAAGGGGATTGTAGTTACGACGTAAGGAACATATCCGATATCATTTGTGAAACGGTTATTCCATAACGGTCAACCAACTCGTGATGGCGTCCGAAAAATTTACGAAGGGATGATTTCAACTTCACCATTTGGAACTCTTGGTTTAATAGCTTCCTTGTGAGCAGTAACTCTCTATCAAGAAAATCATGATAGGAAATGCAAGCACGGGAATATCGTATCAATTGGGAGATATATACCCCGTATGCAGGTGCTGCTGGAATGTTGCTACTTAGAAATGGAAAGTTCACAATTGGAAAGCTGAAATCATCTCTTTTGTCGTAAAGTTTTGTTTTCAATCGACCCTCATTGTCAATTTCTAGATGTAAGTCAAGATATGAAGCCGACTTAACTGTATCTGTAGTATTCTTTATCTCCAATTCGATGGGATAGATGCGTTCCACATAGTCACCAAATTTTGAATTGTTTAGTGAAAGAACGTCATCTATATAGCGGAAAGTAGAGTTAAAGGATATTGCTAACTTCTTATCTTTCTTCCTAAGAAGTTCCTGCATGAAGTCAGCCTCATAATAATAAAGAAACAAGTCGGCAAGTAGAGGGGCACAATTTGTTCCCATTGGGATGCCGACAGTCTGTTGAAAAACACTTCCTCCGAACGTTACAAATATGTTGTCAATCAAGAAATCAAGCATCTTGATAATATCGGTTTCAGAGAATTTTTTGTTTGAATCAGAGTGATTCTTTACAAAGTATGATTTATCCCTCCCTAAGACCAGATACTTGTATCTACGGTGGCCATTCTTTTTTATGAAGCAAAGTAATACCAGCTCTTTCAATTTGTCTTTTAGTTTGGAATGTGGAATACTTGTGTAAAGTGTAGAAAAGTCAAATGTTTTAATACTGCTACAAGATGAAAGAGAGTTAGATTGTATGTACTCTAAAAGATCTTTGGAATTTTTAAGTATCCACACCTGATTCACGCCACCTCTAGAATAGGCAGTTTCACAATAACTTTGAAGCCCGTCTTTGATTGCTGATAAAATAGATGTTAATAATTTAGAAAGAGGTTTCGTGGAGCACTTGGAAGACCCAGCAATATACCGTTGTTTGTAAGGACACTTATGTAGTTTAGGTATCCAATACAGTGATGGAAGATCCAGTTCTTCATCTTTGGTTGAAATACCAAAGGAACAAAGAACAGACCTATGATTATCCAGGATTTCCTCTTTGGTAAGTGTCGTGAGGGTATATGTTGAGTTTCCAAGTGAATTGTCTATACCTAATTCGTTTATCAAGCAATTAATGTAGTGACTTTTACAGACAAAAACGATGTTATTTGGGGCTTTGTCTGCGGGGACAATAACATATTTATCATGGAGGTCGGATAAGTGTTTAGCAACATTTGGGTCTTTAAAGATTGACGTAGCATGGGCATTGATGGACCCATTCAGTTTCTTAATTCTGATTTGTATTAACGACCTCACTGCCTTAATCCATTCGGATAGAGTGTCTACATCTTTCTTTTCACGTTTAGCCCATTGCCTGGCATAATCCTCGACTGAATCCATCAAAATTTTAAAGTTGTATTTCCAATTGATGGATTTAGGCTCACGATATTTCGGACCTTTCGATAACACATTTCGTAGAGAAGTGTTATTAACAATGTTAAGGTCACCGATAATAACGTGGCCAGCAGGATTATATGTGAATTGGGAACTAGCACAAGTGCAATCAGGAGGTTTAGACTTGAAGTCGTCAATATCGAGATTCTGCAAAACGCGTTTGTAATTGAAAATTTTAGTTGCAATAGGTTTGGTATAGGTATAAGAAATTATTGGTACAGACTGGTCTTTGAAATAAGGAGGTATTTTCGATTGAACTAATTTATGATGAAGGATATTGCCTAGGTTGACGCCATCGAGACCTTTGTTGGCAAAGGAAAGATTTAGAAAAGATCTTTTCTCTTTTTCATCTTTTCCAATGCGAACTGGCATGAAAAGTCTGTGACTTGCAATATCCGAAATTATAGCTTGAAGTTTGTATTGGTTTGAATGAGGGTTTGTAACAATGGATTCCAAACATAAATTGAACAGAGAATGAAGTTTTGAAAGGGGTAATGAATAAAGTTTCGTGCGAATGTAATGAATACCTAACGGCTTTTGTATGAATGGCAGCAAGTCATTTTTAGAGACATCATGCAGAGAAGGTGATGTATAATGACGATGACCATGACTGCGTCTACGTCGAGGAGTCGAGTTGAAAATATTCATCACATTCACCAAGTTACACGAAGGACTAGATAGAATACCTATACCATCAATTTTGTCATTGCAGCCATACGGTGTTGCAGTTCCCAATTGTCTAATCCAGTAGTCTTCTTTTTGTCTACGGAGGGTCGTTGAAAGATTAGGATTGTTAGAGCTATGGTATATCTTTTCGATAATGCGAACTGTCATAGAAACGATGGAATGATCGGGCTGATTGAAATGCTGGTATAGAATGTCGATAGCATTGAGGTTAATGTCTGATCTATGACCGCACATACGTTTGTTTAGCCTTCCTTTCGTTTCACCGACGTATACCAATCCGCAAAGGTTGCACTCTAATCCGTAGACGACATTTATCGATTTACAATTCAGATCATCGTAACTTCTGGTAAAATATGACTTCTTGGTCAAATTGCTAGTGAATTCAGCATCTGTAATTAAAATAGCACAAGTTTTGCAGCCTTTGGTTTCACATTTTGAAATGCGACAGTGTTGTACTGTGTCATCAAAAACCAAAATGTCTTTAAGGAGAACTGAAAATGGCTGTATATGTGTAATATTGCTATTGTTACTAGGACGATGATCTGAATGAGTCGTGTTTGAGATATTTGTCATGTCTGGTGATGAGGGGACACCTGCCATATCAGACGACACCGTGTCCATGGTGACGTCTGTTTCGGACCTTTTTATACTGGGCGACGTCCGAGCCAGTTTCCTGTTTGATCTTCGTAAGTTCATGCAATTGTAGTTTTGCTACTGGGCGGATGCTGTCCTCGGGGACAAAATGTCCACCAGCAGAGACATCGACCCAGTGGTAATAAAAGAGGGACGAAAGATACCAAAGGGACAGTCAAACTCATAAATCTAAAACAAACTGACAACGCCATGGCTAAAAATGAAAAAGACAAACAGAAAAACAATAGTACACACGACACAACATAGAAAACTAAAGAATAAACAACACGAACCCCACCAAAAACTTGGGGTGATCTCAGGTGCTCCGGAAGGGTAAGCAGATCCTGCTCCACATGTGGCACCCGCCGTGTTGCTTATGTGATTACATATCCGGTAAATAGTCTAATTCGGTAGGTAACATTCATGAAAGGGAAGGGGATTGTAGTTACGACGTAAGGAACATATCCGATATCATTTGTGAAACGGTAATTCCATAACGGTCAACCAACTCGTGATGGCGTCCGAAAAATTTACGAAGGGATGATTTCAACTTCACCATTTGGAACTCTTGGTTTAATAGCTTCCTTGTGAGCAGTAACTCTCTATCAAGAAAATCATGATAGGAAATGCAAGCACGGGAATATCGTATCAATTGGGAGATATATACCCCGTATGCAGGTGCTGCTGGAATGTTGCTACCTAGAAATGGAAAGTTCACAATTAGAAAGCTGAAATCATTGTCGTAAAGTTTTGTTTTCAACCGACCCTCATTGTCAATTTCTAGATGTAAGTCAAGATATGAAGCCGACTTAACCGTATCTGTAGTATCCTTTATCTCCAATTCGATGGGATAGATGCGTTCCACATAGTCACCAAATTTTGAATTGTTTAGTGAAAGAACGTCATCTATATAGCGGAAAGTAGAGTTAAAGGATATTGCTAACTTCTTATCTTTCTTCCTAAGAAGTTCCTGCATGAAGTCAGCCTCATAATAATAAAGAAACAAGTCGGCAAGTAGAGGGGCACAATTTGTTCCCATTGGGATGCCGACAGTCTGTTGAAAAACACTTCCTCCGAACGTTACAAATATGTTGTCAATCAAGAAATCAAGCATCTTGATAATATCGGTTTCAGAGAATTTTTTGTTTGAATCAGAGTGATTCTTTACAAATTATGATTTATCCCTCCCTAAGACCAGATACTTGTATCTACGGTGGCCATTCTTTTTTATGAAGCAAAGTAATACCAGCTCTTTCAATTTGTCTTTTAGTTTGGAATGTGGAATACTTGTGTAAAGAGTAGAAAAGTCAAATGTTTTAATACTGTTACAAGATGAAAGAGAGTTAGATTGTATGTACTCTAAAAGATCTTTGGAATTTTTAAGTATCCACATCCGATTCACGCCACCTCTAGAATAGGCAGTTTCACAATAACTTTGAAGCCCGTCTTTGATTGCTGATAAAATAGATGTTAATAATTTAGAAAGAGGTTTCGTGGAGCACTTGGAAGACCCAGCAATATACCGTTGTTTGTAAGGACACTTATGTAGTTTAGGTATCCAATACAGTGATGGAAGATCCAGTTCTTCATCTTTTGTTGAAATACCAAAGGAACAAAGAACAGACCTATGATTATCCAGGATTTCCTCTTTGGTAAGTGTCGTGAGGGTATATGTTGAGTTTCCAAGTGAATTGTCTATACCTAATTCGTTTATCAAGCAATTAATGTAGTGACTTTTACAGACAAAAACGATGTTATTTGGGAGTTTGTCTGCGGGGACAATAACATATTTATCATGGAGGTCGGATAAGTGTTTAGCAACATTTGGGTCTTTAAAGATTGACGTAGCATGGGCATTGATGGACCCATTCAGTTTCTTAATTCTGATTTGTATTAACGACCTCACTGCCTTAATCCATTCGGATAGAGTGTCTACATCTTTCTTTTCACGTTTAGCCCATTGCCTGGCATAATCCTCGACTGAATCCATCAAAATTTTAAAGTTGTATTTCCAATTGATGGATTTAGGCTCACGATATTTCGGACCTTTCGATAACACATTTCGTAGAGAAGTGTTATTAACAATGTTAAGGTCACCGGTAATAACGTGGCCAGCAGGATTATATGTGAATTGGGAACTAGCACAAGTGCAATCAGGAGGTTTAGACTTAAAGTCGTCAATATCGAGATTCTGCAAAACGCGTTTGTAATTAAAAAATTTAGTTGCAATAGGTTTGGTATAGGTATAAGAAATTATTGGTACAGACTGGTCTTTGAAATAAGGAGGTATTTTCGATTGAACTAATTTATGATGAAGGATATTGCCATTGAATCGATACAGCACAGTATGCTTTTCCTGAACTTTTTTTTGTTTTCCATTATTTTGCTTACCTCTTGTTATTGCAATGATCGAGTGTGGAAGGGGACAATATATCGTGTAATGACTTGGGTTTTCATGCCATCTAGTTATGTGCCTGTCCTTTAAAATGTTTATTTAAATGCCATTATGTTTATTTTGTGTTGATAGATCCATGATGTTTCTGGTAAATCAATATAAAACTTTTTTACACATGTAAAAATAAGAGCTTGATGTATTTTATATACAGTGTCCAATGTTGAAGACCATATGTTGGCCTCTAGATATATTGTGGATTTTTCTTATGTCAATGGGTTACTGTCTTAATGATGTATACCCCATACTCCCAGTCATAAAAAACTTCTGAAATTAAGCTCTCAATCATTTATTTTCTCATTGCCCAAGGTAATATTTTTCCTCTGACTGTTAATGAAGTCTTTACACTTAATCCATTGGATGTCCCAGGTTAAACAAATTGTCACAATTCTAATGTACAGCAAATACTTTTTAAAAACAAACATGATTAATCCATGTTTGGTATATAACATTCACGAAATAAGTACAAACATTTTCTTGCCCTAATTATGATAATAATGTTTTATTTCAGATGACAATATAAAACATTTGCTAACAGTAGATATTAAAAAACGTGTTTGGTTTATCCATTAGATCATCGTCATCGTCTCTACACAACTGATTTAAAAATTGACCTTACAATTAGCTTGGCGTGCTTTGAATTCTTTTTCAGACTGTCTAAGCTACTGTCAAACAATGATTATTGTAAACTCATAGAAATAATTATTGACATTGAATATAGTATTAATTTTGAAATATTTTAACAGTTTACTAATGGTACAGGAGACACATATATTTTGTCAAAAAGGAAGTGTTTCATTTTGTTGACGTTGAGAGAATATTTCAAATGTGTACCATTCTCGTTCAAATCTCGATATTTACAGTCACATTATCGTGTTTATGATGACAAAACATTTGTTTTAAGGAAATGATCATACTTATTAAGCAACAACCATTATATTTTGGGGATGACTGCGATTGTACAATGAGAACAATTTCTTGTGAACCCGTGGGAAATTCTTTTTTTTTTTCAAAGTGCAGCTCCCATTGAAATATTTTTTTTGTATAATTTAGAGTAAGAGTTTTTGAAATTATTGAGACTTTTTCGTTCACTGCTCAACTGGTAAATCTTTTCTCAACTGGTAAATCTTTTTAAATTACATAAATAAAATTTAGTGATATCGATTGCATATCATTAGACACAGAACAAGTAACCCTGCTTTTCAACCGTCCTTGGATTATCCTTATTTGTCAAACATTGTGTGAACTGTTGAATTGTCGTCAAACCGATTTAAATGGCACATTTTTCAATAGACATTTTCTATACATAATACTTGCAGTTATCATGTACAAAAATAGGCGTTATTATATCATATTACATATCTATTTAATACGGCTAACAGTAGGTTTAGTCTTGTTTTGCTGCTTCATTTTCGTCGTATTTTAACAATTTAACTAGGCAGACAATCCTTCAGTTTCAATTTTGAAAGACTCACCTGGTGAATGTTAGATATCTGCTATATCCAAAAATATGTACAAAACTTTAAATCCTTTATCAGCCATATTTGTTGCGTGATCAGCGATGTTTAAACATACAAAACAACCAGACCGTGTTAAAAACAGAATTATATCAATGCTTGTTTACTTTCAGGTTGTGATCTTATTTCGTATCTCATTTCTATCTAAATTTTAATACAACAATATATTATTTCATATATATTTATTTCACCGTATTAAACCAAACACGATTGCTAGGCCATAGCGAAAGGTATCCCGTTGCTGTATAAATGAGGTATTACAATGTGTTATTGCGAATTGATCGTTAAAATTTGTGAAAATCGATTACTCCTATTGAAAGGTCAAATCAAAATGACGGTGTAATAGGAGTCAACTACAAAATAGTCTTAGATACATGATTTTACTTGCTGTCAATAGGTGCGAGAATTCTCAAAGCTGTACATAGTGTCTTATTTGTTGTGGGGATGTATACATTCCCTGGCACGTCCGGTTTGTGTTTTTGTTAGTGGTGCAGCTCTTTTCAACTGACTTTTATAGCTTAATCTTGTGTTGTGCTGTTACACCAATGCCCATATTAATGTGGTGGAAGGTTAGCGTTAGAAAAAATGTTAAACCCCGCCATATTTTTATGTGATTAATCCAAGTCAAGAGACTGTAGTTCAGTGGTGGTTGTTGGTTCATGTCTGTCACTTTTTTTTGTAAATTGGTTTGTTAAAAATTGTGCCGTTACTTTTTTAAATTGAATTGAGTCACATCTTTTTCATGTCCGACCCTTTTATAGCCGACTACTAGTATAAAGTATGGTTTCTTTCTCATTGCTGGAGGCCGTACGGTTGCCTATAACTTCTTACATTCACTTCATTTGATCTTCAGTAGATAGTTGTCTAATTGGCAATCATACCACATCTACGTATTTTTCAGCATAAAACAGTCACCAACACATGATGGCAAACAATCCGACCTAGTATGAAAGCTCTATGGAAATTGATGAGATGCGTTCACAAGGTATTACTGTTACAAGTCTTCCAGTAAATAGTCAAAGACCCATAACTACTGTAAAAATGGTCGGATCACAGTTACGATATGATATCTAGATATAGGAAGATGTGGTGTGAGTGCCAATGAGACAATTCTCCTTCCAAATAACAATTTGATATATTGAATATCTTTTTTGGGAATTGCAGTTATTCCTAATAATCTTTTAACAATTTATCACTTACATTCACTGATTCCATTTAATTAGATATACATTTTTGACAAAATCAATATTGATTCTTTTTACATATTTATGTAAAGTATATGATTGGTTTAAGCACTATTTGTCTTAAATTTCGTGTCTTAATCTAAATAGAGGTTGAAGTTATTTATTTGCTCACAAGGGAAAACATAATTGTTTAATTTGTTTACACATTACTTTACGGTGGAGTTTAAAGGTATAAAGGTCACGAAGGTATTCTTTTGGATTTTGTGTTTCACTGGTTATAAAAGGGATGTTAAAGTGGATCAATATATTGCAGAAACACTGCAACATGTCCATTAATCTCTCAATATTTTTTTGAAATACCACAAGAAGGTATTCCTTAATAAATTCATGTTACATGTCAAGATAATTATTGGCCTTTTTACCTCGCCAAAAACTATGATCACCTTCCATTTACACACTGAAAAGGCACGATTTTTACAAAACTAGAAAACACCTTGGATCTAACATGTATATTGTTAACTTTTCACCCATCATTTAAATTAAGCTGCAAACATAATTTTCAATATGAAATAAACTCATCGTAGATACCAGGATAAAAATGTTGTATCATGTGTATGCCAGACTTGCGTTTCGTCCACAAAAGACTCATAAGTAACGCTCGAATCAAAGGTTAAAAAGACCAAATAAAGTATGAAGTTAAAGAGTATTGAAGACCCAGCGATCATTACATCGTCCTACTCGATTTACATGTAGCATGTAAACTACTGAAACTAAAACCAGTCAGAAGGAAAATATTCATTTGAAAAAATAAGAAAATACATAAAATATAGGAAAATCTTTAAACTTTCGTAACAACATTCATAAACATCAGAGACAGAAATGCTGACTCTTTGTGAAAGACCTTTAAAACAACCATAGATTAGATACATGTAGTTCCATTATAACTAATCCTATACATGGAGTTATGCAACTACTAGAACGCTAATTAAATCAGAAGATAAAAAGCAGACAAAAAACTAAAAAGAAAAAAAGACTAGGATAGTAAGAATATGAAACAAGAAGCACAATGGGAAATCATGCAAGAGGTACATTGAAAAGTTCAGCGTTGATTATAAAGACAATGCAACGAAATTTTTGTTATACATCAAGAGCAAAGACCTAAAGAGGACAGCAGTTTCACCGTTAAAAAGATAAAATGAAATTTCCTAAAAGTGACATCAAGTGCAAAGATGACATTCTCAATGATCAATGCCATTCAATTTTTAGCACAGCAAAACTTAAGAAACTTCCAAATAAAAGGATAATTTATTTAATTTGCTGTTAAAAAATTTCGAAATCATTTTTTTATTAGGGAATGTATCTCCCTTATACATAGCTCTGTCCAGTTTTGGCTTTACTTTGATCCCTTTTGGTTTTATAAGCTAATCACATTGTATAAGGTTTTGAATTTTCAAATGTAATGACCTCGATCATCACTGCATTTATCCAGTGTCGAAATGCTAATCTGGTGCAGTACATTTGATACCGTTAATGTCATTGAGACCAACTTAATGTGAAAAGCTGTAAAATTATCTCGCGACTTTGAATCAGATTAGTTGTAAATAGTTATAAAAAGTACCAGGATTATAATTAAGTAAGTCAAACGCGCGTTTCGTCTACATAAGACTTATCAGTGACGCTCAAATCAAAATATTTATAAACCCAAACAAGTACAAAGTTGAAGAGCATTGAGGATCCGAAATTCCAAAAAGTTGTGCCAAACACAGCTAAGGTAATATATGCCTGGGATAAGAAAATCCTTAGTTTTTCGAAAATTCAAAGTTTTGTAAACAAGAAATTTATAACAATGACCACATTATTGATATATATACAGTGACATCGACCCAGTGGTGTAAATAGTTATCAAAGGTATCAGAACAAGTTAGTAATGTTCTATCTGTTGACAAATTTGATATCGTTATATACTACACATTACACGGCACTTAATATAGACGATCGAAAAATTTCATTTTAAGACACACAAATATCCCTATACACCCTTGGGGAACTGTACTTCTAAGACTCATATTTTCCCGGTTTCCCTGTGAATCGAAGTACATTAAAGTGAGAAATTCCGTCAATTTCAATATTTTCATGACTTACCCTGTGAAAGTTGGATATCTGCTATATACAAAGATGTGCAGTTGAAAACGGTCACTTACAATCCTTCGTCAACCATTTTTTTATGCGTGATCATGGTTGTTAAACAGACAAAACAAACAGATCGTGCATATCAAATCTTTATATCAATGATGTTAATTTTTGAGTTCTTTCATATCGTTTTTCCATTTAAATAAATATTATCAGTACTCTTTTAAAAATTAATGAACCGATATTTTGATTTAATAAAAAAAAAGGTTAATATCATACAACAAAAAAAAACAACATGAGAACTTAAATTAAAGGAGGTAATCAATGGAGAGGTATACAACTATTCAGGAAATATGAATATTTAGAGTATTTACATTCGTAGTCAGCACTTTTGTGCTGCTGACATGAATTATCGTTGACGGGTCATATTAATAAAATAACTGTTTACAAAACTTTTGAATTTTTTAAATACTAAGGCTTTTCTACCTCAGGAATAGATTACCTTAGCTTTATTTGGCAAAACTTTTACGAATTTTGGTCCTCAATGCTCTTCAACTTCGTACTTTATTTGGCCTTTTTAACTTTTTTGGTTTCGATCGTCACTGATGAGTCTTTTGTAGACGAAACGCGCGTCTGGCGTAAATATAAAATTTAATCCTGGTATCTATAATGTTTATTTAGATACATTGGTCAATTTGATGTGTCCAATAACTAATTGATAACAAAAGTGGTGTTTTCTAAAATCATGTTCTAATTCTTCTTTGGAGATTAAATGTTTTATTTAGTTTGAAGAACAAATTGCCTTGTGAATTATCGTGTTAGAACGATATTTAACAACACAAATTTCAACTCAACGTTAATTCAAAAGTCAAATAGCTATGTAAAAAAGAAAAAAATCTTGCAAATAGAAAACGAATCAATTAATTGAATAAACATATAAAAGAGGGTCGAAAGATACCTAAGGGACAGTCAAACTCATATATCAAAATTAAACTGACAACGCCCTGGCTAAACAAGGAACACACAAACATACAAAAAAGTACATAAGATACAACATAGCAAACTAAAGACTAAGCAAAAAGAATCCCAGATTCTCCGGTAGGGTAAGCAGATCCTGCTCTACATGTGTCAAACGTCGTGTTGCTCATGATATTACAAATCCGGTAAATAGTCTAATTCGGACCGGGGGGGGGGGGGGGGTGGGTGCAGGAGGATTTTGAAAATAAATAACTCAGCCTTGATAATCACAAAAATGAATGGTTTGTTCTGTGATAGTTTGAAAATAAATAACCTGACTTGCAATGTATTGAAAATAAATAACTCAGCAGGTCTAATCGAAAGTATGATTTTTTTTAATAATGAAAGTATAAATATTATTTAATATACTTAAAATGTCTGAAACTTGGTTTCATTTAACTTGAGGTATATTGTCTCAGGAAACCTTACCTCACTTTTATTTTAACAGGGCCATAATTACAAAACCAAACGCTTGTCTCCATATAAAATCGCGTTCATTGCAAGTGCCTTGCAAGAAGCAAGTTCTGTTTTCCCTCAGACGTAGCCCTGATTTTTCAGGATCAATATTTCTTATTTATTTGTCTCTTGTTCATTGATTGACCTTCTGTATTCTGTTAGTGTTGCATTCCTTATGTAATCTAGTAATTTTGTCATGAACTTGATCATGAGTTTAAAAAAAAAACCAGCAGCCACATACATAACTATGTGAATTTCATTTTTGCTTTATCCTGCACATCGGTCTTTTGATGTTGTCCCTAGAAACTTAAGTCTTACACTGAATTTATACATTTTGCTTTAAGACCAAAATATTGTCAAAAAGTTATTCCAACAAAACTTACATTTTCAGATTAAGAAAGGGTCTTTGGGACACCAAGCAAGCATGATTCTGCATCATTTGTTCTATAGCTTCTTGGGTCTTCGGTGGCTCCAAAACCCTTCAAAATGTTTTTGCCACGCTCCGCTCGGCGAAATATGTTTGCCAATTGAATACTTTTATAAAGAGGCTAGTTACAACCAAACTGTAATACTATGTATGTAAGCAATCACATGTATATGCAGTTGGGAATATAAAAGATTCATTTCTGCAGAGGAGGAGGAGTAATTCTGATTAAATAGTACATAATGACTTGACTATACATGTATTATTTATAATAAGCAAATCATTTAAAAATTGTGTTTTCGAATATCATAAATATAGTTGTGAAAATGAATAATCAGTCCCTTGCTTTAATGAAAATGAAAAATCTTGCTTCAATAGTGTAGAAAATGAATAATCTATACTCTTAGTTTACAAAAATAAATGACCGATCAAAAACAAATCCTCCTGCCCCCCCCCCCCCCCCCCCCCCCCAGAATATCAAATGGTCGTCCCCTAAACGTTTTATGGTCTTGAATCAGAACTAGCAAGCAATGTTCTATCTGTGGACAATAAAGGCAACAGTAGTATACCGCTGTTCAAAACTCATAAATCCATGGACAAATCTAATAACATTTCCCATTATACTCATACAAATAATAATTCATATTTAAAATATTATTCCTTTTGTGTGACAAGAAAAACATATATTTTGTCAAAAAGGAAGTGTTTCAGTTCGTTTACATTAAGAGAATATATCAATTTTAAAGATGTTAATTATTCTCGTTCCAGTCTGGATAATTTACAGTAATATCAACGTGTCAATTATGTTTTTGTTCATACCTATTATTAGCAGCTACCATTATACTTCCACATAATATAATCGATCGGAAATTGTTTATTTAAGTCACAAAAATATCCCTTTACACCCTAGGGGAACTGTACTTGTTACAGTCATATTTTCCGGTTTCCAATTATTCGTAGTACATGTATTAAAAGTCGTTTTTAAAAATCAAATAATAAAGAATTTCCTACAATTTTATTATATCCATGACTTACCCTGTGAAATATGCAGTTGAAAACGGTCACTTACAATCTTTCGTCAACCATTTTGTATTTGTGATCATCGTTGTTAAACAGACAAACCAACCATAGCGTGCATATTAAAACCTTTATATCAATGAAATTGATTTTTAAGTTCTTTCGTATCGTATTTCCATTTAAATAAATATTATCAGTATTCTTTTAAAATTAATGAACCGATATTTCGATTTAATAAAAAAAAAAAAAGGTTAATATCATACAAAACAAAAAACAACATGATAACTTAAATTAAAGGAGGTAATCAATGGAGAGGTATACAACTATTCAGGAAATATGAATATTTAGATTATTCACATTCGTAGTCAGCACTTTTGTGCTGACATTCATTATCGTTGACGTGGTCATATTTATAAATTAACTGTTTACAAAACTTTTGAATTTTTTAAATACTAAGGCTTTTATTGTAAGATACTTGATGATCCTGTTGAATTAAAATACAACTGTTCCATACTAAGGCCAGTAAGGGGAAATAAGAGCATGATATATTGTATAAACAGTTGTCCAATGTTGACCTCTAGATATATTCTGACTTTTCTTATGTAATTGGGTTGTTGTTCAATTGATGTAAGCCCTACACTCCAAGTCATAAACGCTTCAGACAAAGCTCTCAATCATTTATATAGCAGCTAAAATATACAGATTCTATTACAAACTATTGATACCTATATTTTGGCAGGGGACAGGGTCATATTTATTTTGCTGTTTATGACCTCTTAAGACTAAATCCATTGACAATGAATGTTAACTGATTGATATTTTAGTCTAATTAGATACATGATTTTTTTATTAGCCATTATCGGCGAACTAGCTGTCAGTAACTGCAAGTACTTTAAGATCTGAACTTGAGGTCTTATTATGTTATGAGAGAATTGCATGTTTGCATTTTCCGTCACTTCTGGTCTGTGCTTTTGTTATGTTTTTCTGCTTTGTACCAATCTGATGAGTTCATCAGTTTTCAACTAATTTTTGTTGTTTGCTCTTTATGTTGTAGTGTTACATCAATGTACCAGGTAAGGGGAGGATGAGCACCTTCAAACATGTTCATGCCAAATTCTGTATGTGCCTCTCCCAATCAGGAACCTGTATTATCAGTGTTTGTTGTTCGTTTATGTCTGCTATATTCGTTTCAGGCAAATTATTTTGTTATGAACAGGCCATTATTTTTTTCCTTTTAATCGTTTCATATATTTCATGTGAGGTCCTGTATATAGCCAAGTACATGGTATGTTTTCTTAATTTTTGAAACCATATAATTGCCTATAATTATTTTACTTAATCTGAACTTTGGAGGATCGTTAACTCAATGGCAATCATACCCAATCTTCTTATTTTTATAGAGGAAGGGAGAAATGTGGTGTGATTGCAAAATAGATACCTATATGTCTGATACCACATGTGTTGCTAAAAGCAACTATGAGTCACTGTATAGCTTTCAACAAATCCTGTATTTTGATTGGTTGGAATCTGATCTGAGTATGATACTCAAAAAATTTATGACTACATGGCTAAGTCCATGTGTTAAAGTCAGATTATCATTATGTATTGATATATCTTCTTTCACTTGAGAAAAAGCAACAATATTGTATGTATTGAATGCCAACACATAGTCCCTACCCATTACAAATTCATTGTTTTGGAATGGAATTCTAACTTGATTTATAAATTGTCATGGTGTAAACTATATAACAAATATCAAGTCAATGTCTTCAATCATAACTGAAAAGTGTTGAAAACTGATAAAGTTAATTTTGTAAGTCCAAGTACCACAACTCTGCACAAAATCATCCGCCTAGATCAAAATTTAAACTTGATCTGTGACTTGTCATGATATAACTATATACCAATTTTCTAATCAATATCAAGCATGACAAGAAAAAATGTGGTAAACTGCTTATTTTAGGGAATTTTTATAGTCAAAGGACCATAACTCTGCACAAAATCATCAGACTAGAACGAATTTTGTCGTGATGTGTAACTCGTCATTATAAAACCATACACCAAATATCAAATCAATACATTCAAGCATGAAGAAAATTAGATACCAAAAACGAAAAATTCAGCAATTTTTCCATTTGTAAAGGGGGATAACTCTAGAACGATTAAAGTGATGCCACTGAAATTCAAACTTGATCAGTAATCATATTTCATATCATTTGATTGAGGCAAACTAAAGTAAGAGAACAGAAACCAACTTTGGAACATATGGGACATATATACATACGTACATATGTACATACAAACAGACAAGGGTAAATCTTAATGTCATCCTTTCCAGCAGGGGCATTTAAAGTGTGGAAAAGTGATTTGTTGGACTGACAGACTGACAGGCAGACAGAGTGCAAACCTAAAGACCACTTTGATTTCGTTGGTAGGGGACTTAAAACTACACCAAAATCAGTAAATTTGTCATGTGTTTTTTTTTGTTATCTAGGATTATAATACGTCATGAGGGTACACACATTGAACCAACTGCAAGCTCTTTATAGTCCCAAGTAGTATAATTTGCTAGATTTAAATAATGATGTACATTGTTGTATACTGGATGAAAGAACATAGATACATCTTTTTTTATATAGGTAAATATAAGCAAAAGAAAACATTCAAATCTTTCATTCTCATCTTAACGAGTATTTTACAAATATTGAAAATCTTACAATGATAAGTGATTGCCCGTGACAGGGATTTTTTTCTAACTGTCTTAAAATGTACACCATTGTCCATGCGGGTGGCTTTTATATGCTTTTGTGATAAGCGTACCTAATTAAGGATGGCCTACATGAGGTTAAAAGAATAGATAGTAATTGGCAAAAAAGTGCAGAATATCGGTAAATGTTTAATTTTAGATGTAACGCGTCTTCTGATTGGCTGACGTCTTTATGTTTATCAGCTCATAGACATTATTAAGTCATGTGACCGTGATGTCATCAACGTTTTTTCATGATTCACCTGGTTTAAGATGGAGTTAAGAATTAAATTATAAGAAATGACTGCATTTTTGTTCGGCCTATTCTAAATAACATAAAAAATGTGGTGCACACTTCAAAACAGCACGCTACGCGGGTTGTTCAGTGTGCACCACATTTTTATATGTTATTTCTTCATAGACAGAAAAATATTACAATCTTTAGATAGAGAAAAAAAATGACAAAAAGTACAGGATAGAGAATAATTGGGTGTAATATCAAGATGAAAAGTGAATGATTGGGAAATTAGAAAACGAATAGAGAAAAAAAAAATTGAAAACAACACGTTTAATAATTTCTTGCGTCCTAAAAATTGTTTGAAACATTAAGAAACAAAGACACAGATGACTCAATCCAGAACCTTGCAGTTGCAAATTTTAAGTTTAATTTCCGTTCGTAGTTATAAGAAAATGTTGTGTGAGTGCCAATTTGACAACTCTCCATCCAACTTGTTAGTGTTCATATTACTTTAGTCATTCCATTTCGCTTTACAGGTGATTCGATGACAGATCTAGCGATGCAGCCGATGAACGGTATGAAATTTACCACATGAGATAAGGACAACGATATTGAATATCACAATACTAATTGTGCTGTTCGAAAGAAGGGAGGGTGGTGGTACGCGTCCTAATACCCTTTCTAATATCAACGGAATTTACAAAGAGGAGATATCTGCAGACAGCAATCACTGGTATACCTTTAATGTCAGAAAAGGGCTGAAAAAGACATAAATAATGATAAAACCTAACTTGAAAATCTAAACAATGGAATAGGTCATGAACAAATATGTTGTTTTAGTAGTTTGAAATCATACAAAAAATATTATCTGTGTTTAGACCGATACTCATCAATATCAATATATAAAGCTTAATTCTCATATGAAGAGATCAGTTGCTAACTTTGATCTCTAGAACAAGTCAATCAAACTCATTATTAAATTTCAGATAACAATGCAATTGTAGGATGTACGGTTGAAACATTTGTTATATGACACAACTGCACCAATAAAAATTTGAAAAATACTTCTTCTTAGTGGCATTAAACTCCTTTGTAGAGGACGGAGAGAGTGTTTTATATTTTTTAATTATACAAATTAGCTTTTGAATTTCACACTTACCCTATTGTCCTAATAGATGTTATTTTTAAATCGAATCTAATATAAAACATCTAAATATAATATTTAAAAAGAGAGTTCAATGTGAAAATTCCAGCTCACCTTTATGTGAGTTATTGCCACCACATTGTATCCGTCGTCGTCGTTAACTTTGAAAACACTATCTTTGTCTGAATCCACAAGACCAATTAAAAAAAAGATGAATTGACCACAATCTTCTACACACGGAAAGGCCTGTATCAAGTCATTGGAGTTTTGTATTTATTCTAATTCACTTTTTAGTATCGGTAGGTATTTAAAATAAGATGAATGGTTTTTTTTTTGTTATTTGTTCCTGTCAATCAATGACCATTGACATAATTTAACAAAAACATAATCGATTTAGTGATTTCAAGTATAAATATCTAGTATTTTGAAAATCATAATAGATATAGAAAACAACATGCGGAATCCTTATCGGAATTATCATTTAGTTAAGAACAGCTCTTGAACTCAAGTAGGGAAAATACAATATATAAAAATAAGTTGTGGTAATATTGTCAATGAGACCACTCTCCACAAGAGACAAACAGACACAGAAATTAACAACTATAGGTCACTGTACGGCCTTCAACAATAGGCCAAGCCCATACGACACAGTAAAATATGAAAGGTCCCGAAATGACCATGTAAAACAATTCAAACGAGAAAACTAACGGTCTTATTATATGTATTTTATGTACAAAAAATAAGGCATTTTTCTCAATATGAGCAATTCAAGTTCTATGAAGCCTATAATTTTAGATAAAACCATGGGATACATTTTTTGGCGGAAAGGGACTCTGAAGTAGCAGAAGTCCTTCCAAAGTCTCTAAACCACCATGTAGTAGCCTTGGGGACCTGGTTCGAAGAGGGTAACAATTGGTCTTTACATTTTAATGCTTTTAATAAGGTCCAATGTTTACTTAAAAAATCACAAAACTATTATTGTAACATAAATTTATTTCTCAAAATAACTTCTTTTTGGTACACCAAATTGAAGATTTCGAAGTTATGAACCGTTAATTTTGAATTTTTAGTTGCAACGTGAGTTTTGATTTAATCTTTCTTTTAAAAAAAGTATTATAGGTTTTAGGACAATTAATTTCGGCTGTGACCCCTGCAAAAAAATACAATACATATCTTCACATTTTAAAACTAAAGACAATTTTGAAACGTAGGTTGCAGTCGAGTTTTTTCTGAAGCTTTCATTTCCAAAAAAGCAAAGACCATAAAGTGAAAGCATACGATGTACTCGATCTAATTTGTAATTTGTTTTGACAAGAATTTAGCTATTAAAAAAAGATTCTATTCTGATAAATTTTAAATCAATTGTCATACTTTTAAGATTTACCCCTGTTCTTTGATAAACGTTTATTTGTTTTATATAATCAATTTTTGATATTTGTCTTCAAATATACAATATAGGTTTGACTCACATTGGCACTGTTAGATTCACAAAAGAGAATACTTCAACTCTCAGTCGTCAATAAATAACGGTACAATCTTTTTTTTGTATCAGACAGGGGCAATTTACCGTTACAGACTCATGTGATACCAAAAGGGATTTTTAAACCAAGACGTCAAACATAATTTGACAACGCCATAGCAAAAAACAAAATCGTGCCAAAGACAAATAACAACTAACAGAAACACAACATATAAAGACTGAGCAACAAGAACCACGACAAAAACAAAAGGGTAAGGATATTCTGCTCCACATTTGATACTATTATAGCTTACTTAATTGTAGTTTCCATTACGTCGAGACATATGTTATAATAATACACCTCAGTTATATGTAATATCTAACATAGTTGGTTCAAGTATACCTGACTGGATGTCATTTTTTATATTTGTTATGTAAATGATTTCTGTCTTTATTTGGGAAAAAAGTTTTTTTAGGTTATCTTGGTAATAATTTTGAGGAAATGTATAGAGTGTTACCATTCAGAGGCAAAATAAATATTACTTCATTTTTTACAGAAACCAACAAATGATATCTAAAAGGAAGTAATAAGACAATATAAATTATTATTTCTAGTTTTTGTTGACGTTTTTTTTTTTTATTGTATCCATGCTTATAGCTCAAATCAGTTTAAGAAAACCATCCAAGAAAAATGTAAGGAGCTGGACATAATCCGACAATAGAAAACGAAAAAAAAAAAGAACACAAGTTGTTTTAAATGTGTATAAATATTTAAAATCTTTAAAAAAAAAAATAATAATAAGGGCTGTAAGAAAATACTCTAAAATTATTAAGTTGTATTTCAAAGAAGAACTAGACATTTACAAAATTTCAAATTGTACATTGTTTTTTTATAAAGCCTTATGGGGTGCATGGTAATGATATTCAACTTTATGATAAAAATACAAATATTTAGACTATAAGTCTTCAATATTATACAAGTGTAAAAGAAGATGGGGAGGATATGTTAGTGAATTTATCATAGATACCAGGATTACAATTTTGTGCTCGTCTTGAGCGTTTTGTCTACAAAAGACTAATCAGTGTAGCTCGAATCAAAATATTTAATAGGCCTAAAAAAGTACGTAGTGAAGGAGGAATTAGGACCAAAAATTCCGAACGGTTTTGCCCAATTCAGCTAAGGATTTCAGCTGTTCCTTAACATTGTAGAAATAGTTTCAAAGCATTGCTCGAAAAATATCATGTTTATATACTTTTATCATTTATAAATTTTGTGAATATGAACGTAACAATTTAAACATGCTTTTGTGAACTAGTGTTGACATTTTATAAACATTTAAACCTGGACGAAATGCGTTTTTGATGTTTTAAGTAATGATTTGCAAAAATTGATTTTGATTTAATGGTATTTGACAAATACAAATATCTACACCTTGGTATAAATTATATGCCTCTGCTGGTGGACTGTTAGTCCCCGAGGGTATCACCAGCCAAGTAGCCAGTACTCCGGTACTGGCATGAAAATACGATTTTTTTTTGTTATTAAATTTGCTGTTACAAAATATTAAAAATTATTATAAATTAAGGAATGTATCCCCCTCATGCAAAGCTCTGATTCCTTTCACGGATTTAGCTATACTTTTTGGAACTTTTGGATTATAGCTCTTCATCTTTTATATAAGCTTTGGATTTTACATATTTTGGCCACGAGCATCCCTGAAGAGACATGTATTGTCGAAATACGCATCTGGTGCAGAAAAATTGGTACCGTTAAAGTTATTACTACCACTGGGTCGATGCCTCTGCTGGTGGACTGTTAATCCCCGAGGGTATCACCAGCCCAGAAGCCAGTACTCCGGTACTGGCATGAAAATACGGATTTTTTGTGTTATTAAATTTGCTGTTACAAAATATCAAAAATTATTATTAATTAAGGAATGTATCTCCCTCATGCAAAGCTCTGATTCCTTTCACGGATTTGGCTATGCTTTTTGGAACTTTTGGATTATAGCTCTTCATTTTTTATATAAGCTTTGGATTTTACATATTTTGGCCACGAGCATCCCTGAAGAGACATGTATTGTCGAAATACGCATCTGGTGCAGAAAAATTGGTACCGTTAATGTTATTGTTTGGCTTTATAAAAATTTTGATATGAGCGTCCCTGATGAGTCTTATGTAGACGAAACGCGCGTCTGGCCAACTAAATCATAATGCTGGTACCTTTGATAACTATTTTTACAGACTTCAGATTTTCTTTTCTTCAATTTGTTTTTGTTGTTGAAAAATTCAGTAGTATTTTTATGACGTTTGAAAGGTACGATGCAAGTTATTTATCACCATACTCATCAACGTTATTAAGTATCTTAAAGTCATATGAAACCTCAAATTAAAAAAAATGGTGCATATGTCTTTTATAACTAAATGGATAGTTTTCATTATAAAACTTATTTAAATATTCTTTTTTCTGAAGAAAATTCTTTAATTTGTCAACATTTAGAAGCAGTTAACATTTTTAATTGCTTGCTTCCAGGAAGTAATTCGCCGACATATATTCCGTATGAAAAGTGACCTTAGCGTTCACTTCTCGTAAAAATCCGGTGATCGCAATACTCATGGATTTGTCATTAAAATAAACAATTATCTGATTGCACAATTTAACACGTGTTTAATACCCATGCTTATGTGTTGATTGTTTACTATAAGGTGACAATCGGTAAACTACGTTTCAAAACACAACAATTAAGTAGCTGCCAATTTTCACCTCATAACAGACAGAGAGAAAAAAATATTGACGATTATACGATATATTTGCGTAAAAAATGATAAAATCGTGCACAGAAGACTAAGTTTATGATATATACATGCATTGGTTCAAGAATTGGATAAAAATCATAGCTACCCCAATGTTTAAATAATTGCTTTATGGTACGGACACTGAGTCAACATAAATATTATTCTGAAGTTGCCTGCGTTTGAACTTTACCTACCTTACCTAATTGTATCGTTGTAATTTCATTACTTTAGTACATTGTTGGAGAAAAGTCACTTTATATTAAATCTACCTGGGTAAAAATCAATAAAGTATATAAATCACAGTATACAAATAAACTATCCTAGTGATAACACGTATGCCAGACTAATAACACATCGGAATTCACGACCGTCAGTTTTGGAAAGTTCCAACTTTTATCAATCAACAAATCAGCATGGGATGGTAAGTTTAGTTAGTTGTTGGGGATATTTGCTATAGGATTTTAAAATTATTTTACAAACTTTGTGTTTTTCACAAAACTCTTTGCCTGTCTGATTTTTGGCTGATAAATCATATCATACTTTTTTGGTCACGATTGTCGTCTCCATTTCATGTATAATAACATTTTGAAGCAGGGTTGATATTATATATTAAACGTATAATAACTTTGTACTAGTAACTCAATAATCATCGTAGTAATGTATATCGTACGTAATTTTTTTTTAAATTCTACCTAGCGGACAATTTTAATAGACTTAGTTAAATGGGAAACTTATTTATTTTCTAAATGTGCAGCAGTGTTAACGTAGACAATACAAATACAAAATTCCATGTGTATCAGCACACTTTTGTTCAACATTTTTTCAGTACCGGCGAAAAATTGATCAGAATACATTGATATAACGGTTGAACAAAATACTTTTAGTTGAATAATGCATTACAATGTTGATTTGGTCAATATTTTCATTCTTTTTATCAAGATTACTATATACTGATTGTCATCTTCGTTATAACCTCAAAATGCAGATTGTCTTTACCAAGTTTCTTCCCGATTGATTGAAAACTATTTACATACAACAGAAAGACCGAACATGTTTACAGTTACTTTAATTACAATTAGTTAATATAAACAAGGTCCCAAAAGTAAAGAGAAGTCAATAAAAAATTTTGAAATAATGCAACATCTTATTCTTCGTCTATCACTAAGATTTGTGTGGTATTTAAAATATGATTAATACCTTTTTTATGGTGATTATATAGTGTGTCCGTAAATTTGTAATTATCTAAGCTTTCAACGTATATAATTTTATCTGTTTCGTTTTAGATCGTTTCACTTTGAATTAAGTTAAATATGAGATTTTCGTATCGTTAAATAACTGTTTCTTAAAACTTTATACAAGTAACGAATGGGTTTTTTGTTCATTTTGTTTACCAAATCTCACAAATTTTTGAGAAAGGCAATTCATTTTATTTGATAAGCATGATATATAGCTATTACAAAGTGACATTCATTTATTCACCCACAAAGAAAGAACTCAACATATACCTTAGCGAATTATATTCGTTGTAGTTTAAGTGTTCATGATGTAAATCAATACTGTTCAAACATAGTTAAACTTCGCAATATGCACATTAATTTATGTTATAATTTAACTCTTTGCTGTTTACATTAGAAAAACATCGGTATTTACCAATGCTTTTCATAAGTAAAGTCATTCAAGTGTTTTATTACAACCCTATCTGACGCGTCTCCCTGATGTGAATACAAAATCATCTGTCAAAAACTGTAATGTTTATACAGAAACATCTCACAGTTTAACAATGATGTACTCCTTATTCGATTTAATTCCATGACATAAAAAATCTTAAAGGGGCACAAGCTACGAGATATATAAAAAATCTAAAACATTAATTTGTTTTGCTCAATCATTAATGAAATAGAAATAGTGAAATAATAATTCGCTTTTAGCAGCCGGTATGTCGAAAAAAGCTAAACAATATTGATAATGAATTATTCACTTGCACGTGAATTATTCGACCTCATTGAATCCGTATTCATGTGAACTTTAATTTAACCCCTTAGCTTACGATTGATAACACGTGCATTGTATGTGTAAAGTTATTTGAAGGAAAAGAATTAATGTCAACATTGAAAGTGAAAAAAAAGATAAAACATTTGATTGACTAATTCGATCCGCAAAAAACATTTCTTATGCAGGTAAAAACGATGATAAACATTTAATTTTCATCTATTATATGAAATTAAAAAGACCTAGAAAAATCAAACAACACGAGTTTGCTTAATCTATTTATATCTATATGTATGTTTATTTCACTAATATGGTAATCGGATGACTTTAGAGGTCAACTCGATAGTTAATAAGATGGCCTCTAGACTAAAATACACACGAAATGAAGCTACGCATTGTCATGCCCTTGGCCTGTTAATTGTTTATTTTAGACTTTTAATAGTTAGGATAAATGTTTCACATTGTTATTAATCAAATATGAGAATTTTATTAAAATCAGTGTACATGAATTTGACAGCTAGTGCCCCTTTAACATTTAAAAGGTAAACTAACAAAAATACCGAACTTCGAAGAAAATTCTAAACAGAAAGTTTTTTGTACCTGGAAATTTTTAAAAGATACAATGAAACTTAAGACCTCAATAACATATCTGAACATATGTTGAATATATTCTATAAACCAATTAGCACCTTCTTCTTAACATAGCGCCCCTTAATTATCATCCCAAAAAATATAATTGACGAAACAGTGTCTATATTTTTTTTATTCGTTTTTTTAACAACATTATATATTTATTCACCAAATATGCTTGATACATTGTTACACCAAGAAACCAAGCTTTAATAGCAATAATTGGTTTGTTGGTAATATGAATTGTAAAAGTTTCCATCTATATATTTTAAACTTATTTTCTTCTAAATAATGAAACATGAAAAAATATAGTTGGTTAATACTAACGTTCTCATTAATTTGTAAAATACGCATCCATTTGCTAACACCAATTGATGGTTCAATTTATCTTAAACAAATTTACTTAAATAATATATTTGTTGAAAAGCTTGAAGCCTCAATGTAATTACCTTTCCAGATTAGTTAATGTCTAGGAATATTTATAACACTTTTTATAGAACTTTCAGACTGTAACATTTAAATAGTTATCAAAAGTACCAGGATTATAATTAAAGCGAGTCTTTTGAGATGGCTTTTTTTTAAATATTTTTTTTTTGCAATCCAATTATTCTTGCAGTCTAATTTTTCCAGAATAAAATGTTGAGATATATTACCAGTGTCATCTAAAATATCATTGACAAATACCAAGTTAATCTTAATCCAATTTACAAAAATAATAGTTTTATTTTCAAAATTAATCAGTTTGTTCCCCCAAAATTACCTGTTTCTTTACTTTTGTGAAGTTGGTAGATTTTTTTGTCTGCCCACCGCATCATATTACCCAACATTTAAGAGCAATTCTCTGTAACCACCAACCTTTCCGGCACGCATAGTCACCGATTTTCATGAAACTTAGCCAAAACATGTGATCATGTAAAAAAGTAAGAAAAATGCCCATCCAAATGTTGCTAGGTCATGGTTGCCATGGCAACCAAGTGAATGAGATTTCCCGCAAATTTTGAGGAATTTAGCATCGAAAAAACAACTACTTTGCAGTCATTCGTAATCAAAACTAGGTTTTATTTAATGATATTTGTAAATATTTTTTAGAAACATGAAACTTAACAAACAAAATAGCAATGTCATATATACAAAAATATTAGGGCTGAATATTGTCACAACTGCAGAAGCAGAGGTCATTTTTCAATATAGTTCAGAATACAAATTTTACACATTTTGTATGAAGAAAATAGACATTTTTGCATCCACCTCCATTTAATCTGTGGTTATGAATGAAAAGTATCGATGTTTCTCATAAAAAAATAAAAAACAAAATGTTTGGGAAATTAGGTTCTAGGATGGTTGCTATGGAAACAGAAATGTGTCATTTTTGCCTTTTTACCTCTAAAATTTAGCCATTTAATTAAAATAATCCACAAAGAGTAAATATTATTGAATGACTATGATGTGCAAACTATTGGCAATTTAATTACCAATAATTTGTCCAAGGTCAAAGGTCATTGATGACCTTGACCTTTGACCTTGTGAATATTTATTGAATTTTGAAAGGAAATATAATAGAAAGCGGCTACTACTATACATGGAGAAAATTATCAGGATGTTTGAAGCCACTTTTTATCAACATATGAAAAAAAAGAGTCAAGGTCATGTCAAAAGTGCTTAGCAACCACCTTATTTGATAAAAAATGTACCTAGCAACCATACATGATTTCATTCAGGACTATATAAACTATTACATAGACCTAACTTCAAAGGTCTAGAGTGTCTTATCACATAAGTTGTAAACAATCATTCATTTAAAGTGTAAAACTGCCTAGCAACCATTTATTTATATTAGGAAAATGCCTAGCAACCATCGATTTATATTGAAAAAGTGCATAGCAACCAATAAATAATTTAGAAAAACTGAACAGCAACAGTTTATTTTAGATTTCATTTGGACAAAAATTAGATTTTTTTTTTTATAAAAAACACATGTTTAATCCGGAAAAGTAAATAATATAGCCAATTTAATTTCATGAGACTGATTACACATATATACAAAAGTTTAAAAGATGTTGTCTGATGAGACAACTCTCCAGAAGACAACCAAATGTTAATTTAAGGCAAATTATTTATATCTACAAGAAGAAGAGAAAAGGAATATAACTGCTAAGAGATTGACCAGTTTATTTTGGTTGGAGTTGGCCTTTGAAGCAAAGAAGTTATCCATAGACAATATATTAATTTTCACTCGTTATAACTTATAAGGCTTGATTATTTCATATTTTTCGTCGAAATTTTCTTCATTGCATACACACTGTTTTTGTATTTTAAATAGTTTTAAATGTGCATCTAAATGTACACAAATTTGTTTTTAGCATGTTTTGGGCAATATTATTTATCTTCAGATCAAGACACTATTACATTCATTTCGTTAAGCTTCCATCATCCCCATCACAAAAGATAAAATGCTCTTTCCTTACTTATGTAAATACCCTGCATCTATCCATTGCTATTTTTGTATATCAACAGTGGAAGATTAAAAAAAAATTAAAAAATACTTTGTATGTTTAGCAAAAGTTATTTTAACAGAGTCTCAGTGCCAATTGAGATTTAGTAATCGAACAGACTAGGCCAATCAGGATCCCTTTGGGTCCCAAAATATAGAATTAGCTTAAAAATAAGCTCTAACGCTATTTATAAGAAAGAAGAAAGCGTGTGTTAGTCATCTTTGACAACACATTGAAACAAGCGTTAGGAAATTGAGCACTTACTTATACAAATGTTGAGACAAGACATGAATTCGATAACTTCCATTTTAGACTAAAACAAAATGAAATGTAATAGCCAATTTGATTTATTTCCATATTTGAACTTGAATTTAAGTACATGTATTTGTAATGACCAAATCAGTTCGAATCTTTAACACAAACTGATTGATTCAAGTGAAGTACACACTTTTAAAGTGTCTAAAATGTATCATTTTTGGAAAAATCACTTTTACATTTGTAACCGGACATCTCCACAAACCAGATTTGGACACAATCATTATTAGAGTTATAATGTACTTTAAAAATGTATCCCATGATGGCGTACATGGCTTAAATAGAAGATAGGAATAAAATGCAAGTTTAAATTGTCTATCATCATAAAAATGGTTATAAATAGAATGCGTGAAAGGACCTTTATTATTCCGCGTGAAAGGGTCTCCCTACTATCTATTTACAGGGGAATTTCTGGCCTGAAATGATGAATGTTAACATTTTTATGCCCCGCTGTAGCAGACATGGCATTAAGTGTTACCCTTTCCATCTATTTGTACGTTTGTCCGTCCGTACTTGCCAAAAGTTGGTATCCATTCTCTTATTTTAGTTTGCCTAAGCCAAATATTGTTTAACTTGCATACCATGCTTATTGCCACATAATACAGATCAATTTGAAAATTGGGTGGCGTCACCTTTATCGTTTTGGAGTTATATGCCTTTATAAACATAATAATAATTGCACTTGTACAATTCTTTGGTTATGTCCCTTTATAATTTTATAAATATTATATGCAAGCGGGGGAGGGGTATCATCTGTTTTCAACGGACACATTCCCCACTTATGGTTTTTTTTGCCTATAATCTTGAAAACAATAACTAATATAAGTTCCCTTTAGAAAGAGAAACATTACATTTAATAGATTATCAGCAGCACTAGTTCTTCTTCGTCAAAATCGTCAGCTGATTTTTATTGCAGTTATTGCCCTATAAAGACTGTGTGTGCTTTTTTGCCTTATATAAAAAATACCATATTATAGCAGGAAGAAACTAGAAATTCAAAAATTATCAACAAGATACGATTACAAATAATTTAATGGTTCAGGTAGATCATGAAAATATACTTTTTGAGACAGAATTTTCTTATTATTTGCTAAATAAAGATTTTACTATGGGTTTTTTTTAAAATATAATAAAAGGGTTGGGTCTTAAACCATGCTATTTCACAAGCTACGAATCATTGAAAATTGCCTAAATTTGGTTAGATTGTTCTTGCAAAAAAACACTTCGAGATAGAATTTTTAATAATTGTGGGAAGATAGGTTTCATCATATGTTTTAAGAAATAAAAAGAAACAATGGTGTCACTGAACTCGTTTTCTCCATATAAGTAATAATTTAAAAAAATCCCTAGAGGTCCAGTATATTTTTTTTTACTGAAAGAGTGATCTCTCCTTAAATGCCTCATTTGAAAAGAAAATTTTTATTAAAAAAAATAAGGACAATTGTTTTTTTTTATGAAATTTATGTTGCTAGATTCATACTTCAGAGGACACAAATCACAATTTATTAACCGTTGCTCAGGAATTTTTCTATTGCTAAGTAGTTGCTAAGCAATTTATGAACTCAAATTGAAGTGACTATTCATTTGTAACTTCAAGGTATTCTCAAACCAACGGAAAATATGGTTATTTGTACAAATACATTAATTCGTATGTGCTAATTATATTGAGAAGTAAAAATGGTTGCTAGGCAACCTTCTTTTTACCGGAAAAAAAAATCCTTTTTTTTAAAGTTTCTATACTAAAGCTAGCAATGGTTTGAATGCATGAAGACTTCTTTTGAGAGGGGGGCGAAACGCCCCTTTTTATAAGTACCTTCTCCTTTGCCGATTTAGGCAAATAACAAGTGGGTCTCATTGGGGTCTAAGCGTGACGCGGGATTGCCAATTTTTAAGTGTAAGCGGGATACGAGAATCTGACAAAACAGTAAGCGGGATCCGGGATCGGAACCCCCCAATGAGACCCCCTAACAAGACCAATTTGTACTGTGATTGTGCAATCCAAGATGGTGGTATACCATGAATCTACCTTAGATTCATTTGACAACCCCTAATAAGAGTTAATACCCTTTAAAGTCAATTTTGGGTAACTATCGTTTATGTAAGTATTTACATAATTATATTAATATACAATAACATACCTGTCAACTGACCCGGATTCTGCGGGTGTGACCCGAGATTTTCACAATTTTGAGGGATCACCCGGATCACCCGCCGGGTCATTGAAATAACCCGGAAATTCCGAAAATGACCCAATTTCACCCGTATTTCTTAACCTTGAGATTGATTTTCATAAGTAATATTCCTTTGAAATACCGGCAAATTCGTAATTCTTCCATGAACATGCAGTTCATCTAGCTATGTAAACTGTCAAATTAAGTGACCCATAATTTAAGTGCATGGCTTCACTTGACAGCTTTGGTGTCAAACACACTGTTGATTAACACCAATTACCTTAGCTTTAGGTCGTAAATAAATTGCCCTGTTGTTTTACAAAGATATTTCAACTAAGAGTTACTTCCCCTTATTTGTCACCATTCAAAATTATTCCTTATATTTACGTTTTATGGGTGAAAAAGATTAAATCATAATAATGTAAAATTTAAATACATATTGAAAAATAACTTTTCATTATTTTTATACCTTTATACAATTTTTTTAAAAAAAAGTTGAAAATTATTTTTTACATTTATACTTCCTTTAACTGTATTACTATATTTTATCATAGTCTAATTTCCTTGTCAATTGAGAGATGTTTTGGCCGACCGTGCAAGGGCTGTATAGCCAGTCAAGGTCGTTAAAAACTTCCATTTGTCAATCGAGAGATGAATGTTCATACATGTAATACCTCTACATGGTATGTTAAAAGGCTAGTAGTCTCATTTTAAAATAACACTTGAAAAATAAATTTTAGATGATGACAAAAAGTAAAGGACATAAGACTGTGACACACAAGTTTATAAAAATCTTTAAAAGTTTAATGAAATAATAATAAATAAGATTTAAAATGACTTAACCAAGTGAACATGCATTGATGTTTTGGTATCTTTGATATACATTATAAGAAAATGTACCATAAATACTGAAATTCAGCTTGAAAAAGTTCGTACGCGTTATGACCTGAGATTTGATTCTTCAATGCAGGTCATCACCTGCATTTTCATCGTCACAGGTTGACAGGTATGCAATAAGCTATACATGTATAGCGACAAGAGTAACTAAAAAAGAGTACATAATTGGGATAAGGAAACAAGAAAAAAATGCTGTTATTTGAATTTTTCTCCTTAAGTACTAGTATTCATTAAAAGGCAAAACGCCTATATGGAGTAAAATGAAATTTTCAAATATTTTGAGTAAATGATTGAGTCTTGTTGGTATTTTTTACTATTAAATTGTTCATTAATCCATATAAGTTTCAATAAAAATAATGTTTTGTTACATAACTTTTTTTACATGCGTTGAAGATTCAAGATTAATAACATGAAAGTTAAACACGAGCCCCCTAGTAAATGATATAATGATTCAACTGGTTTTTTTCGTAATATTGATGAAATACTTTTGAAAAAAACAGCATTTGAAATTTAAGTAAGAACAGGATACAAATTTGCTGGCGATTAACTGAAATTTACACTAGTACACTCATGTATGTGAATTATAAAAGAAACAAAATACATGTTCTTTAAAGAAATTTGAGAGTCTAAATGGAAGAATGAATTAAGTCTTTAGTAAAGCACCAATACAAGGATGGTTGCTATGCATTTTCTGATTATATGAGAATGGCTGGTATAGTTTATGTTGAAAATATTGACCCCTCAACTTTTTATTAGGATGTATAGCATAGTTCGTATCAATCTGAACCCAACTATGCATGGTTGCTAGGTACTTTTAAATCAAGTAAAAGTCGTTGCTATGAACTTTTAACATAACCTTGACCTCTGGTATTTTGCTTTCAAACAAAATGTAAGCAAAATTTTGTCTAAACACTTTTTCTAAATACTGTTTGGGTTTATTTGATAAATTTTCTAACAAAATTAAATAAAAAAAGACCGAAGGTCAAAGTCAAGGTCATAAATAACCTTTGACCTTGAGTTCAACTTTCAGGTCATTGAATGCACAACATGTCCCAAGTAATTTTTATTTTGAATTTGTCACTGTTTTTGAACTATTTAAATAACAATGTCAAAAATTTTCTTCAAAATACCAAAAATGACACTTTTATGTTCCCATAGCAACCACCCTAGCTACCTATTTCCCAAACCTTTAATGATAAATTATTCCTAGGCAACAGCCATAATTTACATTTATCACTGTAGTATAATTGGTTGTGGATGCAAAAGTGTGAAATGATGTCATGCAAAATGCCTATTATTTGCCTTTTTGAATACTTTGAAAATTCCACTTTTTGAACCAGTGCTGCCCCTTTCTTCCCCTTTTTTCAGAAATAATTTTTATCTTTCATCTTACTCATACAGTGTTATATTTTAATGAATTATAGTCAAAATATTCATAAAACTTGAAATGTCTGCATGATAATTGCTTAAAATGGGTCATTTTTTATCCTCAAAATATGCATTTTTGAGGCAAAATCCAAGGGGACCCGTAACCATGGCAACGGGGGCATAAACAAATTTTTTGTCAACATTTTTCTTGTTAGTTTATCGATAGTTACCAACATACCAAGTTTCAAGAAAATCTGAGACTATGCGTGCCGCAACTTGGTTGGTGGTTACAGAGAATTGCTATTAAATACTTCTCTGTAAAATTATATATATATGTTTGATATATTCTAGAATTTTCTTCTTTTCAAAATTCCTCTTAAAAATTAACCTATTAATACCAACCACCCTGAGATATTTTAATGGAATCAACTTCCAGTTTGAAATATCATTACTAATGATTTTACTTACCCAATATGATTTAAGAGACATAAAATAACTTTGTATGTCGATCATTTGTAACCCCCCTTCTTCGTTTGACTTTATCATGGTATTTCTTTTAACCTTATCTGGTTTACCATCCCAGATGAATTTATAACATTTACTTTCTATTTCTTTTCTGAATTTCTCTGGAACTGTACAGGCACTTGTCAAAAATGTAAAAAGTGGTAAAACTCATGTTTTTATAATAAGAATTTTCCCGATTAAAGTTAAATCACGTTTCCCCCATAAATAAAATAGTTTATTCATTTTCTCAATTTTATTCTCCCAGTTTAATTTTTCACATTCTTCTCTGTTATGATCAATATATATTCCCAATACTTTGACCGGTTTGAGTGTCCAATTAATTCCAGCTACCTTATCTTTACCATATTGTTACAAATGTAACATTTGTTACTTTTATTGTTTTATTAACTAGTCGTTGAAAGCAATTTTACAAAGGCGATCTCTTGGCGACTATTGTCGAAAAACTTTTAAGATTTTCATATGAACTTGTAAAACGATGTAATTGGCACACACCTGTTTGAAAAGTCAATAATACAGGTCCAACTAAGGAAATATTTTTTTGGATTGGTCAGTATAAATAATCATGTATTCTCAATTATCTCTCATACTAAAATGTTAAATGTTATGAATAGTTATTAAAGTTACCAGGCATATAATTCAAAACGCCAGACGCGCGTGTCGTCTACATAAGACTCATCAGTGAAGCTCAGATCAAAATTGTTAAGAAATCCAAACAAGTATAAATGTGAAGAGCATTGAGGATAAAAAATTCCGAAAAGTTATTCTAAATACGGCGAAGGTAATATATGCCTGGGATAAGAAAATTCCTAATGTTTCGAATAATTTTGCAGTTAAATACAGTTAATATTAAAACGTTTAGACACTGATTACACCGAATTAATCTTAAGTCAATTTTTTATTTTATGTTTCTGAAACTCCATAATAGTGGTTTCACACAGAGGTAGGTGATTAACTTGATTGATTCTATATAGACTGTCACCTTTGAATTATATTGTCACCGAAAAAAATCTGATTCAATTTTCTTTATAACCACAACGAGTATAAAGAGACGTGGTATGATTGCCACTGAGACAACATCTTAACCGTTATAAATTCACTTTTCAGGAATCCTGTATAGAAATTCCTTTGAAAACTATCTTGCTTTATTTTCAGACAAAATATGGATCTGTATGTGAAATTGATCGTCGTTGGTGGTCGACGAAGATAATCTGATTCTATTTTCTTTATAACCACAACGAGTATAAGGAGATGTGGTATGATTGCCACTGAGACAACATACAACCATTATAAATTCACTTTTCAGGAATCATGTATAGAAATTCCTTTGAAAACTATCTTCCTTTATTTTCAGACAAAATATGGATCTGTATGTGAAATTGATCGTCGTTAGTGGTTCCAATAGAAACAATACAAAACTTTGAAAGTCACATTATCAACCTCTTTCGAAAATCATAGCAAAATTTCAAACCAAGTTACTATAATACTGTGTCATGCATATTAAATGGCAAAATTGTTATTGCAATTCCTTTAAATTTTAGGATAAAAAATACAAAATAAATGCCTCTCCTGTTTGCAGAACATAATGGAAGACTGGAATGAGGTAAGGATTTGTGTTATAGATCTGATCGGTCATGTTACGTTCTATTCGAAACTACTATGTTTGTTTTGTTCACGCGTCGTTGTAAATATAATGGAATTTGATGCGACTGTCATACAAGTAAGAGGTTTAGATTGCTATAGAACCAGGTCCAATACACCATTTTCTACATTTGAAAATGCCTGTACCAAGTCAGGAATATGACAGTTGTTGTTCAGTCGTTTGTTGTGTTTTAGCATTTCATTTTGGATTAGAGACTTTTCGTTTTCAATATTCCTTGCAGTTCAGTATTTTGTGATTTTACTTTTTACTTATAATAATGACGGGAACAGTAGTATTTTGATCTGCAAATTTTAGATAGCATGATTTAGTGTCGGTATCTAAGTCTATTTAGCAGTAAGGTTAGCCTTATCTTTAGTACTCACAATCTATTTAGCCATACATAGCGTTTATGATTTCGAATCATGTCTTGCTTATTAAAAAATTCTGCAACCATAAAAATAGAAGAAATCATCAATAAATGGCATTTGACAATTGATAAAGGTATGGCTGCCTGTTTTTTTTTTATATCTTTCTTCAGTCAGAATCCCGCAATTCAATGGTTGAATCTGTCATATCTGTGTTGTTGTTTACACAAATCGGCCAGTATGACTTCTCTTCGTTTTACATGTTTTAATTGTTTTATAAATGTATGTGTATGATTTGGCCGGTACAGTTTCCTAAACGGTATATTTTTTTGTTCAATATTTTATGCTCTATTAAGTATAAAGGGTTAAAAAGGATCAAATTTAGTAAAAAAAAAAACAAAATAAAAAATAGAATTGTGTTGAATAGTTGTGTCATACTACTCAAGACATTGTAATATATTTGAAAACATGTGTAAAGGTGCAAAGTTAAACGGAAGACACGTTGATTTTTGACTCCAGCACAATGTTTATATTTTCGTTGAAATTTGAGGTTTCATTGAGACTATGAATGGTTTGTGAAATAAAGAGATTTGATCGTTTTAACTTTTATTTGAAAGTCGCAGAAGTTTTAACAGATCATGGCTGATCGCCTCAAAAATAAAACAAACAACAACATTATTTTCATTGACAAAGTTTGTTAACATTGGTAATGTCATTTTTTTTTTAATCACAAATGAAAGTTTTAATCGTTTGAACATTGCCTAATGAAAATTTTTGCAATGAAGTAATATAATACAATGGATATAGTTTTACTTTCGGGTGTACTGTTAATGTTATAGAACCACATTGCGATATGGAGTTTTTGAACAGAATAATGTAACGGTTATCAGGTTTAAGGGAACACATGTCATGCTTGCTTACGAAGTAAGTCAGTAATAAAATCAAAAATGCCATAACTATATATGTATCATTTACAAAATGATATCACATTCTGTATACTGTCGTTAAATATTTTGGTTATTTATAGAAACTCATTACAGCTGCAAAGAACGGAAAGATCGAAGACGTAAAATTATCTTTACAAAATGGAGCCGACATTGAATATAAAACTGTAAGTGTACCATAAATACTTAAACTTGATTATACAAGTTTTACGTATGATATCTGGGTCACAATGCTTGTATCGATTTCTTTTACTTGGCTATATATGCAGTTTATTTATACACATACCAAGAAATATATGACTCTCCTTGACGTATCTGTATAACATTAACGACGTATGTTTACATTATATAGGTACAAAATAAATACAATTATAGGCAGTTGAGGGACTGGCATTAATGGTATAAATATTAGTAAAATTAATGTTACCAAAATGTATCTATCTGAATAGTTAGTTTACCAAAGGTACCAGGATTATAGTGTAATACGCTAGACACGCGTTTCGTCTACATAAGACTCATCAGTGACGCTCAGATCAAAATAGTTGTAAAGCCAAGCAAGTACAAAGTTGAAGAGCTAAAAACACAATAAGCTATAAAAACAATTGACGTCTAATTCGTATGATGAACATTGACCAATTTAATTTTAAACAACAATGTTGTTTTATTTCTGTCTTAACACAGACCCATAACAGACCATTTTGAAAGGAAGTTTCTGTTCATGAACATGCATGACCTTTTATCCACTTGACGTAGGTCAACAACAATAGTGTGCCATTTCTGTATTAACACAGAACAGCTTCTCATTAGATAAAGCGGATATTCCGATTTTATGTTATGTATTTTACGTATAATACAAGCAGAAAACTACCGAACATATCGTACAACACTGATAAAAAAACATGAATATAATCAAACTGTAGTACTGATAGCGATACCCATAAGTTTTCAAACCACTACACTGCAACTGATTCCTTCGTAATATCAAACATAAACAATACTCCATCAAATCCTATAAACAGAACAACACCATCTCGATTATAGCGGGTGATCACTTTAACGCGATATGTCGTGGGTTCAAACCCTTTCTGGATCAAACCAAAGACTTTAGCTGTTTATCCACTAAGCAAGCATCCTTCTCCTCCTCCTCCTCCTCTTCCTCCTCCTCCTCATCATCAACACGGTCTATACCAATCGAAAAATAAAACGTAAGGTAATCTTAATATAATGAAACCACAATAATAATGGAAATAACTGCGATTTAAAAATGAAGCATCATTCTTTTCGCTTGAAACACATATCTTATGAACCCGCGTGCTGGCAATGAAACCGACACATAAAAGACCTCAGCAAACTGATTATCATATTTAATCAATGCATTTTTCTGAAACTTAGAACATTATTATAATCAAACCACAATATGGACGGCGACAGACAAATAGTTGAAAGACGAAACAATGTTTAAATTAATGTCCGCAAAACTACAATACCACGGGTTTAGCATATGTATTACCACAACAGCAAGTTTCGGAAAACTACAAAGAATCAATCAAAAGATGAAGGTACAGGCAATAACAGAAAGTGAAACCAATTTGTTTTGCACTAGTTAGTTTGAATTATGATACAGGTTTTCATGCCATCTATATTTTCACAGACCAAAGGAACAACTGCATGTATGTGGGCCTCATGGTATGGACACGTGGAGGTGATCCGATATTTACTTGACCAGGGAAGTAACATAGATACACAAAATGTATGTTAGATATCATTTATTTCAATCTGATTATATTCGTCATAGGAGAATCAACATACAAGCATATCAATCATCAGTAACGTCTTGACGACCACTAATTGCTTGTTAGTTTTGCGCATCACATCGTTCTGACCTAGATAGTTTTAATTTTAATTTCCTTGAAAACAAATGATTTTATAAACGTTTTAATTATATTTCAAACAACACTTTCTTTGTTTGAGAATCGTGGATAGTAAATAACATCTTTAGGCGCGCGCGCCTAATAATAAATTTTCAGATCTAATATAAATATTCAATACAAATACTAATGATTTTGTAATACACACATGCGAATCGTCAACACGTGACTTTTCAGCGGTGTTCAAATCAAAAAGATTAAAAGGAAGAATACAATTTTGGGTAAAACATCAACTTGCAATACACATTTTATAAAATAAAAAAAAAACGTATCATTGATTATCACGAAAGCTTTTATTTTTGTCTTCAGATTCGACTTTGCAATAAGCTCGTTTGAAAACAGGTTGTGGACCAAATCTAAAACAAACTGTTCGTCAAATGGTGTTAAAACTTATCAGTTTATACGTGAGAGTTTGTTCACACTATGCGGGACAGATTGACAGGGATTTGCCTTTTTGTAGAACAAAAAATACTCTAACTGAGTTATGTAGAAAAGCGAGTGAATTTGAAACCTACATTAGTGGTTATGTTCCCATCGTCAATAGTTTGACCGATCTGATGTTTTAGCGGTCTGAGAACTTTAGACACAAGTAAAATTGAATGATCTGTAATTTTACCGAGTGTGTTCTATTTTTTATTGTCACATGTTGACTGCATGCAGGTAAATCCCCTTTGCGTTTGATGCACATAAATATAAGGGTGAGCTTATCCAGTCAAAAATCGATTCGAATCGGAAAACCTGGTCTCTAATTGTTAGGTAGGGTTCAGCTTTGAGGGTTTTGTTTCCGGTGTTGTCTTTCCTGCTTTTTGCTATGGGGTATCCAGTTAGTTTTAATGCCCCTTTTGTATCGGCAACCACATAACTCTTTTATGTTTTGCCAATTATGTCTGGGGACATTTTTATCATGGTGAGAAAATTTTGAGCGTATGAATTGGGAACAAACAACTTATTTTACCCCTTCTTTGAAATGGTTACTTTATCAATGAATATCTATTATAACATAAACGGTATCAATTTTTATTCACCAGATGTGCATTTTGACAATCTATGTCTCTTCAGTAATGCCCAAGACCTTAATATTTAAAAAATGTTAAAGGATGAAGAGCTAAAACCAAAAAGGACAAAAAATAGAATTTAGAATGGAAATGGGGAATGTGCCAAAGAGACAACAACCCGACCATAGAAAAAAACAACAGCAGGAGGTCACCAACAGGTCTTCAATGTAGCGGGAAATTCCCACACCCGGAGGCGTCCTTCAGCTGGCCCCTAAACAAATATATACTAGTTCAGTGATAATGAACGCCATACTAATTTCAAAATTGTACACAAGAAACTAAAATTAAAATAATTCAAGACTAATAAAGGCCAGAGGCTCCTGACTTGGGACAGGTGCAAGAATGCGGCAGGGTTAAACATGTTGATGAGATCTCAACCCTCCCCCTATACCTCTAGCAAATGTATAAAAGTAAACGCATAACAATACGCACATTAAAATTCTGTTCAAGAGAAGTCCGAGTCTGATGTCAGAAGATGTAACCAAAGAAAATAAACAAAATGACAATAATACATAAATAACAACAGACTACTAGCAGTTAACTGACATGCCAGCTCCAGACTTCAATTAAACTGACTGTAAGATTATGATTTCATCATATGAACATCAGGCACAATCCTTCCCGTTAGGGGTTTAGTATCCTACAGCCAAAGCCTGGCAAGGAAATGAAGGAACCAGAGCTTTGCACGAGGGAGACACATTCCTTAATTTTAAATTATTTTATATAGACGAGATCAATAAATAATTTAGACAAATGGTTGTTAATCAGACATTTCTCATAAATGTAAAACGTAAACTTTTCAAATTATATCAAGTGAGATCATGGTACACTACTGTTTCCTTGATTTACCCGTCTCGTCGTACTTAATACAATGACATTAATATCCTTCACCTGTCTTTGAACATCATTTTTCTTTACAAGACAGTTCGACTGAAGATTATGTAATAGGAATAATTTATTTCGGTTTTTGCCACTTATTCATATAATATAGTACATTGTTTATGTTTACTCCATAATATTGTATTGTTTATAATTGAATTTTTCATGTCAGTTTCCTTACTTCGATACTTACATGATCTAAACTAAACCTTTCCTTAATTGTCCGTTTATAAATTCAAAACGGATACAAAGGGTTCAACTCCCTCATGAAAAATTCACTTTAGACGGATTTGGGTTGGGTCCTGTAGTTTTAAAACTGTTGTAGTTCTTTTCACATTTTTTTGGCCTTGAGTGCTACTGATGTAGTTAAATACATCCAAAAAATTCACTTTATACGGATTTAGGTTTGGTCCTGTAGCTTTTAAACTGTTATGGTTCTTTTCACATTTTTTTGGCCTCGGGTGCTACTAATATAGTTAAATACACACAAGAAATTAACACATACAATTTATAAAGTGTTGTTTTTATGTGTATTTTTTCAGATAAATGGATTTTCATCGTTAATGTTGGCCGCAGCAAACGGACACTTGGGGGCCGTACAACTATTAACTGAAAGACAATGTAACAAAGAGGTCTCATATGTAAGAATTTTTAAACTATATTCTTATATAGTTTTCCTTTTTAAATTTAGATATAATTCCATTACTCTGAATCTCAGTTCAAAGTACAAATGATCATATAGAAATATAAAAGAATGACGTGTCCTAAAATAAGAATGAATGACATTTCCTAAACTATAAAGAATTAACATCTATTAGAAAACGAACAACAAAAAACCCTTACAGGTATATAACTGAATGATATATTTTAGCATTAAAATGCGTAACTTTTCTAGAAATATCAATGACAAGAATCTTCTGGAAATGCAAAGGAATAAAAAAAAAATGAAAAAAAAAATGTATAACATCTGTCAGAAACATAAATAAATAACATATTTTATGAATATAAATGAATAACATCTTGTACATGTTTTTAGCCATGTCGATGTTAGTTTAATATTGATTTATGTGTCTGAATGTTCCTCTGGTATCTTTTATACGGTGGCAGAATGCGGCCATGAAAGAAAAAAAAAATATGTTGTTCCCTCAAGATACTATGTCGTTCCCTCAAGATGCTATGTCGTTCCCACAAGATAGTTATCTCGTTCCCTCAAGATAGTTATCTCGTTCCCTCAAGATATTTATCTCGTTCCCTCAAGATACTATGTCGTTCCCTCAAGATGTTATGTTGTTCCCTTAAGATAGTTATCTCGTTCCCTCAGGATTCTATGTCGTTCCCTCAAGATACTATGTCGTTCCCTCAATATGTTATGTTGTTCCCTCAAGATAGTTATCTCGTTCCCTCAAGATACTATGTCGTTCCCTCAAGATACTATGTCGTTCCCACAAGATAGTTATCTCGTTCCCTCAAGATATTTATCTCGTTCCCTCAAGATACTATGTCGTTCCCTCAAGATGTTATGTTGTTCCCTCAAGATAGTTATCTCGTTCTCTCAAGATTTTAAAATTGTATTGATATATGATTCATTTCGCCCTTCGAAACGGAACTGTAGACGTGGCCAGATCCCAAAAGTAGAATATTTGCATAATAATAATGATATAATAATTCTGTATTTAAAGAGAATAACTGAGAGAGGATAGGAGGGGTCCTGATCCAGAAATCCCGGGCTTAAAAACACGAAATCTTGAAATCCCGAATTTAAATAAAGTAAATCCCGACGTCCCGTAATCCGAAAAAAAGAATTCCCGGATCCGAAAGGGTCAATCCCGAAATCCCGAGCTTAAAAACACTCGATCCCGGAGTCCCAGTAAAGGTAGCACTCCACAGTTAGATGTGTAGTTTCGCATTTTGGCCCCTGAGGATTTTTCAAATATAAGAGCTAGTGTGCAATAAAATTCATTTTTGGATAGCTGAGTATTAAAATAGCCTTCGTATTGGGTTTATATGAACATCAAGATCATATAATGTATGTAATATAGGCTGTTTTCTGTATGACAGTCCGTATTTGTATGTCCATACCATACATTGGTCCGGCAATTTTTGTAATGTTTTTTTCCAACTTTTTGTCGCACGAACTTTGTGATTAGATTTTACGAAAAAATTAGGCGAAAGACACCCATTTTTTATTTGATCATTGGGAAGATTTATGAAAACAGTGTCTAAAAAGGTATCACTCAAAAGCATTGAAATTCTAGTTTGATCCAAATTTTGGGGGGATATGTGACATGCATGTTTACCCCCTTTTTGCAATATTTTATGGTAAATAAATGCAGAATGTTGCCATGGATACACAAAAAGAAATTATTTTTCACCCTTTTAATATTTGAAAATTAAATCTAAGGAAGATACTGATTACATACATATGCACATGTACAACACAAACAGTTAGGTTAATGTATTAGAAATCCAGGAATAGGAGATGATAAAACATTTTGTGGCTCATTTTTAATTTTATTTTCTAAGAGGGTGGTAAAAGGTTATTTTCGTGCAACGTTTTCGGCCTTTTCATTTTACGTGTTTTCGTGATTTGGTGTTTTATTTCTCGTTTTCTCGTGTTTGGTTCGATGTGCGTGCTTCGTATTTCCCCTTATTTATTTTCCGTGTTTCGTGTCGGTGGTCTTAATTTCTCGTTCTTGCATTGTTCCGCATTTTATTAAAAAGTGAATTGGAAGTAACTCCACGTCTTTACTCCACCGTTTCGAAGTTGGAAATAAAGAATAAATCAATATAATTGTATTGCTATGTTGAGGGAACGAAATAACTATCTTGAGGGAACGACATAGTATCTTGAGGGAACGAGATAACGATCTTGAGGGAACGACATAGTATCTTGAGGGAACGAGATAACTATCTTGTGGGAACGACATATCATCTTGAGGGAACGACATAGTATCTTGAGGGAACAACATAACATCTTGAGGGAACGACATAGTATCTTGAGGGAACGAGATAATTATCTTGAGGGAACGAGATAACTATCTTGAGGGAACGACATAGTATCTTGAGGGAACGAGATAAATATCTTGAGGGAACGAGATACCTATCTTGAGGGAACGACATAGTATCTTGAGGGAACGAGATAACTATCTTGTGGGAACGACATAGCATCTTGAGGGAACGACATAGTATCTTGAGGGAACAACATAATTTTTTTTTCTTTCATGGCTGCATTCTGCCACCGTACTTTTACCACTCTTTCGTAGAAATACAAATGTATAACATTATCTAGAAATGTAAATACAAAGTCGTCACATCGTGCTCATCAGTGCATACAAACTTTTCACATTTGGTTTCTTTGATACAGTTTTGTTTTGTGAAAATTAATATATTATTAATCAACAGTATAAAGTGTGATGTTAATCGTGACGGTTTTGAAAGAGTATTAGCAAACGTTTGTTCGAACCCAGTGCTACATTTAAACCAGAATTGATCTTCACCCGTGATGTCGATCGATAAAGATACTATACAGTAATGTTCGCTCTTTTAAGTTATTGTGCTTTGTAATCACACTATTTAACATGCTAAATATTCATATTATTTACAATACGCATAATAAATCAATAAATAAAGGCAACAGTAGTTTACCGCTGTTCGAAACTCATAAATTGATAGAAAAAAACAAATCATGGTTACAAACTAAAACTGAGAGAAACGCATTAAAACAGAGAATGAAAACTGGTTATATGTCAAAGAAACAAAATCTTAATACAAGAGTAAAAAAGGTACAAGACAATGTATGAATCTTCAACGGAGCGAGAAAGTGTAGCCCGGATGCGGGCTTTGGTTGTCGCCTCAACAATAATGTATACTTCAGCAAAAAGGACGCTTACAGCATACAAATGCTAAAATTTTAAAAGACATTTACACACTCCTCCAAGCCTTATCTCGCTAAAAAAAATAGCTTCAGTGGATTTACATCTGCTCAGATGAAATGGGATGCATATAAGATTTGTTTTCATCTTATTTCAGATATCTGGTAATTCAGTGTTACATTTTTCTGCTTGTTTTGGAAATCTCACAATGATCAAATGGTTGGTAGAACATGCAGGAATGGATCCCTTGATTAAGACATCATGGGTAACACTTAATCTTTTATATCGTATGTTTTCTTTTCAAACACAATAAGCAGAGAATTGAATATTGAAATTATGCATTATTCGAACAGAAACCGACTGCAGCATTGCAGAGAAAAAATAGTGAAAATTATTTTACACCAACGACCGTAACAAAATCAATACAGACATACCTTTCTCAAGTCATATACAACAAACACAGTCTTCAGAAGTTTAATCAACCTATCTTTTTCAAATAGTTTAGGAGCGATCCCTCTCGGACTTGATGCGTTAGTGACAGATATGACTCCGGCCTGCGGCCTCCGACCATCGAAATGATCCGAGTGGGAACAGTATAACGTGTCTGCTACAATTTTAATATGTTTGTAAATCAATCGATAACAACTACTACTAAAGAGTCATATGGTTGAGTCATTCTTATTTGATCTTTGATTGGTTCCTACTTATAACCTATTGATTTTAATATTGTTTTGTTAAAATGATTCTCGTTATAGGTATAATCTTGTTTATCTTGAACAGTATTTTGTCAGATAAAAAGAAATTTAAATCTTTTGAATTTCGTATTATTTCAGGGTGAAACACCATATGATATAGCAAGGAAACAAGGGTATCGTGAAGTGATGGAGTATTTACAGGTACATCTGTACTAGTTGTCATCTTTGACAATATATTACCTCATGCAGCTTAATAAAACATTGTTTTGGACTCTTGGTCTTAGCCCTTTACAAATGGTTGCAGTTTATGAGAACAACGAGTTATAAAAATCATAAATCAATGATTTTTTCTCATATAATTCTGCCTTTTTAATGTAAAGCACACTACCCACTGCTAAAGAGATATGTTGTTCGTACTTGGACTATTGGTTACATTCATTTATCAATATTCACCTTAGTTTTTTTTAAGGTATGACAATCTCACGGTTCTGAATGTCATACATTACTAATGATTATATTTCATAAGCGTACAGTGTTTCGTGTTCTCTAATAGAATTGAATAACATTATGAACAGCTTATATTAACACAAGATTATGAAGATTCAAAGTATTAGCTTAATTGTCAGTGTTGTCACTTTATCTTAGATATATATCATTCAAACGTAGTAATGTATCCCTTTTAGACAGTAATGCCAACATTGGCTGAAGATTTTTACCCGACAACACCAGGGCAGTTGCAGTCCACACCAAAAGTTGAAGGTTTGAAATATTGAGATTTTTTTGGTTAAACATATTTATATTTGTGTTCATTTTACTAATTCCCTAAAATTATGAATGATTTATCTTTACAATTTAAATTAAGTTCTTCATTTAAACAACATTATTTTCATTTACCTGTTTACATTATTCTTTTTGGCGGCATTTTGTGGTTGTTTTATGAAAATTAACATCTCGCCTCTTATTTTATTGAATTTGTATTTAAATTGTATCATAGATCAAATATATTTGTTCAGTGTGTGTTCACTTGTGTGAATATGTCTTTTTGATTGAGCCATTTCAATTGATATTTTATAGTGTGTCTTTCTATGTGGTGATGTTACACTATTGTTTGAGGCAAGGGTGACTGTTGTTACCTTATACAACGTTTAAACCTGAGACATTTGTTTACACCTGTCGTAAGGCACGAACCTGATGTTCAGTGTTTGTCTTTTTGGTCATAAGTGTTTGTTTTTTCTCGTTTATAGGTTAGACCGTTGGTTTTCACGTTTGTTTGGTTTTAAAATTAAGTTATTTGTGTGGCCCTTTATAGCTTTCTGTTTGGTGTGAACCAAGACTCCGTGTTGAATACCGTACTACGACCTACGATGGTGTACGTTTAAAAACTATAACTTGGATTGAGAGTTATCTTATTGTCACTTATTGCATTTTCTTATATCAATGAAAACAGATAAACAAACTTTACAAAGTAAGTTATATTATTCGATTTATAAAATTATCATTTTCAACTTTCTGCTTTATAAAAATTTGTCTTAAATTTTTAATTATGTAATCATTCTTCTCTATGATCTAATTTCTTTCTAACATGTATAATATTACATAAATGTTTTTAGATGATAAAGTTCCGATTGAAATCAAATTGATGTCCGACAAAAAATCTGTTCCTTCGTACCTCAAATTACTGGAGTCTGGCTGTGAGAAAAAGAGGGATATTCGATTAGTCATTGTCGGAAAGAAGGGAGCCGGGAAAACGTCATTACTTAAACGATTGTTTGGAGAAGAAATAAACAACAGAGAATTGACCAGTACAAATGGGATCGAAATTCATAGAATAAGATGTAATGCAAATCATGATGATGGTATATGGTATCCATTAGACGGTAAAATGTTTATCTCTAAAAACAACTAATTCCTTTTTTTACATTTGCATAGTTTTGAGTCTATCCAAATTGAATTTCTTATTAAGTTTCTTTTATTATGTGGACACTCACACCACATCTTCCTATATCTATGAATTGGTTTTTTTTGAATTTATTTATGCTGCTGGTGGTGTTCATTTCGCTGATAATATTCATGTTATTATTTACCTGTTTTTTTGGGGTCTTTATCTGCAATGGACAGAAATTTCGAGAAATAACATATATATATGTATACCCTTAATTATACGTAGTTTGAAAATGCTCCTTGGAAAAAATAATCCTCTTGCTTATTATTTTTCAGCATGTAAATGGCCTTAATGGAGTAATTGCACTTAACTTTAGATGTTTACCCATTTTGGCTGGTATTTTTAAAAGTATGATAGAAAATTTTGACAAAATGATAAGACGAAAATCTGATTAGCAAAACAGATAAATGCATATTGTATAAATCACTTTAATCTTCAATTTATACATTTTGAAAAACTCAGCTGTTAATCAAACCTCGCCTCGTTGATTACTTCAAAAATAAAGCTACACCTGTTATTTCTTATACTTACACCAAGTCTATTGCATCCAAGATTTTCAACCACAAGAGAGTTTTAGAGGCTTTTAACCTCAAAGATACAAAATCCAAGCCTCCGGATTGTTCATGTACATCGTCACAATACAATTACAGTCCAGCTGGTCATATCATTACTGGTGACCTTGGCATCGTTACCAATGAACAACTAAGAGAGTTGTTAGCCAAGGGACCAAAATATAGAATTCCCCAGCCCATCAACTGGAAAAAGAATTTTAAGTTACTGATGGATGCAGTTGAGGACTATGCAAGAAAATGGGTAAAGCGCGAACCAGACGAACCAGAACTGGACACTTTGTCTGAATGGATCAAAGCTATTCGATCATGCATTCAGAGGCGCATACATAAACTACGATGAAATATGAGTACTAGAGTTTCTAACCCTTTCAAGAATCCGGAGGTTGTGAATGCTTTATCCTCTTTGCATGACAAATATGTCGTTGTTCCAGCAGATAAAGCCTCCAATAATATTGTCTTCATATGTAAAAAACATTATATGCAATGTCTCACTACAGAGCTTGGAATTGATAAAACTACTGGTAATCCTACATATTCTTTAACATCATTTACCAAGGACGAGATTTTACAAAATCATAAATCTGTCCTTCTTTCTTTTGGTATCAACATCAAAGAAAACGAAGAAAACTTGCCCTCATTATACTGGATACTTAAATTACACAAAACTCCATATAAAGAACGATACATAGCTGGTTCTTCAAAATGTTCGACTAAACATCTTTCTAAAGTACTGACTACTATTCTTTCTACAGTTAAAGATGGGCTTCAAAAATATTGTGAGGAGATATATTCTACCAGTGGTGTTAACCAGATGTGGATTCTCAAACATTCCAAAGATCTACTGCTTAACCTTCGATCACATCCTTTGCAATTTTGCAGCAACATAAAAACTTTTGATTTTTCTACGCTATATACTACTATTCCCCATGCTCAGTTGAAAGATCGACTTCACCATCTCATAAAACAGAGCTTTTCATATAAAAATGGGAATCGTAGATACAAATTTCTTGTTTTGGGTTACAATAATTCATATTCTGTGAAGAATCACACTGATTCTTCCAGAAAATATACTGAAGATGATATTATCAAAATGCTGGACTTTTTGATCGACAATATATTTGTTGAGTTTGGAGGATTTATATTTCAACAGACAATCGGTATTCCAATGGGTACTAATTGTGCACCCCTGCTGGCTGATTTGTTTTTGTACTCGTATGAAGCAGAGTTCATTCAAAACCTTCTAAAAGACAAAAAGAAAAAGCACCTTGCGAAATTCTTTAATTTTACTTTCCGATATATTGATGATGTTCTATCATTGAATAACCCATACTTCAGCCAATACTTACATCTCATATATCCCAGTGAACTTAAAATTAAGGATACTTCTGATACTAGAAGGACTGCTTCATACCTTGATCTTTTCCTCAATATTGACGTAGATGGACGACTTCACACGAAAATCTATGACAAACGGGACGATTTCAACTTCCCAATTATCAATTTCCCATTTCTCAGCAGTAACATACCATCTGCCCATTCGTATGGTGTTTACATATCACAATTGATACGTTATTCACGTGCTTGTTCACACTATACGGACTTCATATACAGGAGTGTGCTACTTACGCAGAAACTTCTCCAACAAAGTTATGAGGAGGACAGATTAAAATTGACACTCCGTAAATTTTATGGACACCATCACGAATTGGTGGATCCATACGATGTGTGTTTAACCAAACTAGCTAAGGACATTTTTACCACATGATAGATTGTGGTTTGTCATTATGTCGTCTAATCTTTTAATTACCAAACGTGACTTATTTCCGATTGTGACTGTTTTGCTGAGTGTGAATTCGCATTACTATAAGACGTGTTACGGTACTTGTCTATCACAAACTCATGTTTCGTTTAAATGTTTAATGTTATATTTGTAATTCTCATCGGATTTTGTCAAATGTGTTGACGTCTTTTCTATTATATTTATGTGTTATGGAAACAAAAATTAATCACCGCCGTCATTTATTAGATTTAATTTTGGTCAACATAATCTACGATAATTTAAGTTTGAAGTTGGATTCATAACAAACTGCACATATACATATTATAGTTAATTGCTATTAAAAAGTATTGCAATATGCATTGTGTTTAAATGCAATATCAGTATTTAGTTCTATTTTAATCTTTCATCAATCCTAATTCTATCTTACTTTTGAGATATAGTTTTTCATATGTGACGTAATTTTTCTGCTGTTTCAGAAATTTCATATGTTCAAATTTTTAATGCCTTTTCACCATCGTATGTGTTTGTTTTATGTAATGAGTTAATACTTCAGTTTCATTATGTATATCTGTTATATTCATTTGATAGAATTTACTGTTTGCAATAGCATTTATTGTTCTAAATAATTAGGATGTTCTTATCCCAAGCATACAAACTTAGCCGTATTTGACACAACCTTTTTTAACTTTTGATCTTCAGTGCTGTACAACTTTGTAATTTTTTTCGCTTTCGATCTTTTATATCTGGGCGTTACTTGTGAGTCTTGTGTGGACGAGGCGCGTTTTTGGCGTATTAAATTTTAAACCTGATGCTTTTTGTTATTCATTAATCAGGTGTTTCTTTGTCTAATACTTTTTCCCATTTATTTGTATTGTAGTCCTGTAATATCATGTTGTCATTTCTATGTTATATTTAACATTGCCATTAAAGTGCGAGGTTTGGCATGCCACAAAACCAGGTTCAACCCACCATTTTTTCCTTTAAAAATGTCCTGTACCAAGTCAGGAATATGGCCATTGTTATATTATAGTTCGTTTCTGTGTGTGTTACAATTAAACGTTGCGTCGTTTGTTTTCTCTTATTTTTGAGTGTAAATTGACATTGCGATAAGACGTGTCACGGTACTTGTCTATCCCAAATTCATGTATTTGGTTTTGATGTTATATTTGTTATTCTCTTGGGATTTTGTCTGATGCTTGGTCCGTTTCTGTGTGTGTTAGTTACATTGCAGTGTTGTGTCGTTGTTCTCCTCTTATACTTGTGCGTTTCCGTCAGTTTTAGTTTGTTACCCCGATTTTGTTTTTTGTCCATGGATTTATGAGTTTGAACAGCGGTATACTACTGTTGCCTTTATTTGGGAGATATATAATATTCATAGATATATTATTGTGTTTACGTACTGGTTCCAATATATGATCTCTATGTTTCATCTCATAGAGACATAATTTGGGAATGTTAAACATAGATAGAGACAAATTGAATTCTGAGAAAGACTCAAGGTGAAGAAAGGTGTAGTACATAGTAGATTAAGTATCAGTTAAAACTTTGAAGAATCGGGCCATATACAATTTTGAAAATATACCGTAAAGTGCTATGTTTTTAACTTTAATAAAATAGAAGTGCATATAAACTGTCCATTCTAGAATATAATTGTTTAGAAAACGACATTATAAACGTGGAAAAAGTAGCCGTAAAAATAGATCTCATGGGAAGCTTAATTGTCTATGTTTACAGAAATGCAGCCTATTGGAGATATCGAATTAAATGTTTTGGTTCCTGATATGCGGTTTCTGACAGTTGTTATGAAATATTATATTTCTATGTATCTATTTGTTTCCCTCGGTTTTGGTTTGTGAACTGAATTTGTTTTTGCTTAATAGACTTATGACTAGTAAACAGTGGTAACTAAAACACCAAACTTTAAGGTAAATTCAAAAGAAGGAAGTCCATAAAAGTTGACACAACCAAACTGTATCAACCACCAAGGAACGGAAACAACTGTCATAGTCTAAGCTTGGTAAAAGCATGTCCGAAAAAAATGTGGGTTAATTAGTTATCAAAGGTACCAGAATTATAACTTAGTACGCCAGATACGCGTTGCGTCTATATAAGACTCATCAGTGACGCTCATATCAAAATATTTATAAAGCCAAACAAGTACAAAGTTGAAGAGCATTGAGGATCCAAAATTCCAAAAAGGTGTGCCAAATATTGAAAATGTAATCTATGCCTGGGATAAGAAAATCCTTAGTTTTTCGAAAAATTTATAAGTTTTGTAAACAGGAAATTTATAAAAATGACCACATTATTGATATTCTGTGATAAATCTGATTTTAATAGCTTGGGTTTTCTATTTCTCAAATCTTGAAAACTGTTATCGAAACTGAGAAACGGTAAAACAAATTTGTTCAACAAGACATTATTTTTTGTGTCCGAACAATTGTCAAGTTGTTAAGATACAATTGTATTATCGTAACCTCAACTTAGACCGTTTCCCCTTTTTTTTAAATATTGTTTTTTACTTGCATGAACTATTGCAAAAGGTAACATAATTAGAACAGGAATTCATTACATTCAAAAGCAACAGACGTGAATATCCTATTTTATTGATGAATCTCTAATTATAGGTGTGTTTTGTAGAATGTTATTTGTCTTTTTGCGCTTTTCATTTTTTTCTAGTTGTTGTCTCAATTCACAGCCGCAAACATATGTAAATTGATCTGTATTTGGCACAGCATTTGAATTTCTTGTTAAAGAATGATCTTCAACATTTAATTTGATTTTGGTTTTCCCACTATTTCTAAAAATTTGGAAGACGGACGTGTGTTAAATTTCGTCTATGGATTTTCAATGGATCTACATACACTTTGTGGACACTACAAAGACCTTTCACATGTTTAATATAAAAAAAGAAGATGTGGTATGATTGTCAATAAGACAACGGTCCACAAGAGACCAAAATAACACAGACATTAACAACTATAGGTCACCGTACGGCCTTCAACAATGAGGAAAGCTCGTACCGCATAGTCAGTTATAAAAGAACCCGATATGACAATGTAAAACAATTCAAACGAGAAAAGTAACGGCCTTTTTATATAAAAACAATGAACGAAAAACAAATATGTAACACATAACCAAACGACAACCACTGAATTACAGGCTCCTGACTTTGGACAGGCACATACATAAATAATGTGGCGGGGTTAAACATGTCAGCGGGACCCAAACCTTCCCCCTAACCTATGACAGTGGTATAACAGTACAACATAAGAACGAACTGTATTAAATCAGTTTGATTAGGTTATGGATTACGAATCAGATTGAAAATGCCATTTGGACATGTTTTAGACTTAACTGTATTTTCAACACAACATTTGATAAAAATATTTGAATACAGTGTCCAACAATCGTTTATAATCTCTATTCTTAGGTGAAAATGAAGAAACTGAACGTAATGCAAGACTGTTAAAACCATATGAGGAAACACTTATTAGTCAGAGAAAACGACACATGGAAGCTTCAGATAAAGCGAAAGCCAACAATGCTATGAAAAACTCATCAGAAACGGTCTTAAACATGAGGGAATCAAAGGAATCAGAAGCAGCCTTTCTACAGTCTGAAAAAAATACAGATCCGTTTGGTTATCCTGTAGGAATTGAAAATCATCCATCTCACATGACGTTAGAACAAGCATATAGAGATATTGAAGCCATGCTTCAATCTGAAATTGATCTACACGAGAAAGATCTGTACGCTACTTTATTATTATGGGATTTTGCAGGTGACGAAGAATTTTACCACACACATCAAACCTTTTTGTCTCCAGACGCCATTTATCTCGTTGTCGCAAAACTCAATGAGGCTGACGACAAAAACTCGCAAGGTAATGAACAAAAAATCTTTATTGAAGATATGGTGAACAAATAGCTATGCCTTGATTACCAGGCATGAACACGTGCTTCAAATATATGGTCATCAATAAAGCAGATTTACAGTGGAACCAATTTATGATTTAAACATTCATTTCTATCAACATAAAAGCTTTAAAAAATATTTCCACTGAGAAAAAAATCATTTTTTATGTAGTTGCTATTTAGCTATTTCGAAATTGTTAAATAGAGAAGTGATGTTCATAATGCATGAATTGAAAGGTGTTTCGTTAAATATACAAAAAGATATGGTGTGATTGCCAATGGGACGATTCTTCATAAAGACTATTGACAAAGACATTAATACCTATAGGTCACCTTACTGCCTTACTTAGCAAAGTTTACACCGTATTGTCAGCTATTTAAGGCCGTAGAATGGCAAATGTAAAACAATTCGAACATGAAAAGTAACGGACCTTTTTATGTACACCAAAAATTACCAAAAAAATATGTAACACAGCAATAAACGACAACAATTGAAATTCAGGCTTCTGCCTTGGGACAGGCACATCCATATAAAATGTATTGGAATGTTTTACAGGATCCCAACTCTCCCCTAACCCTGGACAGTCATGTAACAGTACAATCAATTGATTCGACGTTTGATATTGTTTAATGGAGTGACACTGATGATTCTTTTGTAGACGCAACGCGCGACTGGTTAAAAAAATATTCAGATATCTATTATGCAATTAATGCCTACAAATTCATTATACGCTTAATATCATTCCACTGTTACCATAACTTTGTAGATTTATTTCGATTTTGGATGGATTCCATACATTGTTATAGTAGAATGGATGACATGGAAAATGAATACCAGGACACTATTAGAAAAGGAGATGATGTTGATCCACCAGTGGTTATTGTTGGTACTTGGAAAGATGCTGTGACATCAGAGTCAGAAGAGGCAAACGTGGTAATGACCACGTACACATAAAGATGAGCACCACACTTTAATATTGATTTTTTTTTTGTAATTCTAGTGAGATTTAAACTTTTATTTTACCAAGACCTATAACTACAGAAAATAAGGCAAATTGCATACGACTTGAAGATTAAGAATATATTTACAAGTACATCAGCCTAAATAGATAACATGTGTAACAGGTTAACGTTTTGGCGCACTTGAGATCAACCCAAGATTTAAGTGGAATTCATGTTGCTCATTCTTTAGTTTTCTTTGTTGTGGTTTGTTAACAGTTATCTGTCTGTTGGACTTTTTTTTTAGCCAGGCGTTTTCAGGTTTGAATGTCCCTGTGATATCCTTTGCCTCTTTTTTAATACTTTTAAAACCACTGTCTACAAAGACTGTCAAACTTTGACAATTACGTTATGTCAAATTATTATGAAATAACAATATGGTTAGCAATATATTATTAATAACATTATGAAAGCGTTTGACAGTATGCTTCAAGTTTCGTTTTACACAGGCATTTCCAAAACAATTCATTTTTCAGATTGAAGATGCATGTAGAGAAAAACTGTCACGTTATACAGACAATATGGCAGATGATGAGCGCGGACATATCAGAGATACAGTTTTGATTTCTAATACAAAAGATGATGACCGTGTATTTCAGCAAATACGACAAAACATCGTAAAGTTAGCTAGGAAAATGAGAACATGGAATAAAGATTATCCGTTAAAATTTATTCAGCTGGAAAAACGTCTTCAAGATAAGAAGAAAGAGTTACCAATCATTACTTTTCAGGAAATAAAGCATATCTACTGAAACACCAGAGCCTTTAAGACATGAAGAGCTTATTTTGTTTTTGAAATTTCATCATGAAATCAGAGCTCTGGTTTATTTTGAAGATCTGCCAGATTACATTATTTTAGATACCCAATGGCTGTCTGATGCCTTCAAATGCATAGTAACAGCAAATCAATTTCGAACTGTAAGCATTAAGAATCAACAACTTTGGAAAGAATTCTTTCATAAAGGAAAATTGCATAAGGAAGTTTTAGAGGATATATTCCAAAAGGAAGAATATGTTTTGTACAAACACAAGGAACATATTCTGAACGTTCTGGAGAAATTCGATATAATTATACGACCAATACAACCAGGGAATATTCATGCCAAAGACACATCTTGCTATTATGTACCTTGCATAGTTAAAGCCGAACCTGAGTGTGACATATACAAGATGTTTAATGTGACAGAAGATAACTGTCAAAAATCCACTTGGTTATGTTTAAAGTTTGGGTTTCTGCCACCACATCTAATGAATCACGTGATTGCTTCACTGTGTAGGAAGTATGAAATTGCAGAAGTGGGCGTCGTTCAACAAGGTGATAGTCAAAATACCTCTCAACGGGTGATTGCTCTTTTCAGAGGTACCGCTGTTTTTGAATTAAGTAAAACAACAAAACTTAGTAAATTACTTATAACGACATGTCCAAATCTTATTCTGGTACAAGTTTTAGAATTTGGGAAAAGTTCTATAATAGAAATAGGTATGTACAAATATATTGCCGACTTTATCACAGATACAATTAACACGATTATTGGTACAAGATTCAAGATGACAAATGTTAGATTTGAGAAAAAATGGGAATGTGGCCTTGTAAAACCACAATCTGTTATTGGATTAACTAGTTTTGCTAAAGAACATATTACAGAGTATTACTGTGAGACATGCGCAAACACCCACGAGTATAAAGATGAATGGTCAGACATACAAAGTAAAATCCTGTGCGTAAGTAGAACATGGCGAAACTTTAAACTAATGTATTTTTCTTCTGTGTATGTATATAAGCTTTGAATAATATATTTTAGTGTTGATTACGATATTACATTGCAGCTAAGGTTATTGTTTTTGATAAATCTTTAAATCATAAAACAAGAATATACCCAGGAGCAAAACAAAATCGAAAGACAAAAAAGATGGAAAATATCTAATATCAGAAATGTTCGCTTTGTATATCGTTTATTTTGTACATTAATGTTACAACCCTATGATATGTTGTAAAATCGCTTATGCTTATACTTTGTGAGAAAACTTGATCAGTATATGTATAGTGCTCTTTATGTTCATATTTTTTCGGATTTATGTCCCTCGTAGATAGCTGGAGCCATTTATCTTTCATAGTCATAATAATTATCGGTGAATCTTTTCAGTTGTCTCAGAGTTCTGCTGAAACTTTAGAAAGGAATGACAAAACAGAAAGTACCAGTAATTACCAAACAATTTCAACTCAGGTTAGAAACTATTAAATGAATACTTAACTAATGTAATTAAACATTTTGAAAATTATCTACACTTCTAAAAAGTAAAATCACGAAAATACTGAACTCAGAGGAAAATCTAATCGGAAATTCCATAGTCACATGGCAAAATCAAATGACAAAACACATAAAAAACGAATGGATAAGAATTGTCATATTCCTGACTTGGTACAGGCATTTTCAAATGTAGAAAATGGTGGATTAAACCTGTCTTTTAGCGCTAAACCTCACACTTTGACGACTGTCTCATAAAATTCCGTTATATTTACAATGATGCGTGAACTAAACAGACATAATAAATAAAATAGTCAAAATATTGGTACAGCAGTCATCATCGTGTTAAAATTTTAAAAGGAAAAATTTAATAGAATACAAAAACATCTATCTACAAACACATTCATTGATTCTCGTGTCTGACGTCAGATTTTTTTTTTTACGTCACATATTTATTTGTCGTTCAAGGTATATACAAACAATTTAAAAATTTCACAGGAGCAATATAAGCATACAGGATTATAAAATCAAAACTATATAAGAATTAATTTCAGATATAGACCGAGATTTAAAATAGCCCAAAAATTATATAGAATTTATAAGAATCCACAAAAAGTTCATTCCACTACGCGATTGAATAATTTTGACGTTCATGGTTCAACGTATTTTCTAATTCATAATAGAAATATATCATAATGACGTAAATAGAACAATATCATACCGACGGGATCATTTAAAGTACAGAGTCACGTTATAAGAACCTAATACAGGATGAGATAGATAGATAGATATGCGGAATTACCAGTTGAATCTTTTCTAAACAATATAAAGCAATGGTCCTTTGGAAATAGTGCGCTTGCATCTGATTATCACTATCAGTTGTCTTTAGATTGTTAAGTAGCAAGATAATAATTTCTTTGAGCACGAAAATTGTTATGAATGACCTTCATTAGGTATGCATTGGATCCTAAAATGAAAGCAGACAATAAATATAACATTCCCAATCAAGCCAATAAAAATAAATCTTAGCAAAACATCCACAGGCTTTTGGTCTTGATGTTACATTATCACTACCAGAAGGTAAACAACACTTACTATTTTCAGAAAGCTGCTCATTACAAACCTCAGTTGTTGACACTGTATAGGACTTTATTGAATAATACAGCTAGTACGATAAAACCAATCTAACTTTAACCAAATTTTAATCACAAGCAATGTGAATGATTTTTTTAAATGTTTTTTTAAATTTTTATTTAAACTACTTCCGGCCTATTTAGAAAAAATTAAGATGCAAAAATTTCAAATCGAATCTTCCGAACGAAAAGTCTCTTACGAAATGTTTAAATTAAAAGATCCCACACATCCAACGATCAGATAGCAGCTGTCATATTCCTGACTTTATTACTGATTTACGTCAAACGAATACTGACAAACATAGATTAACCATGTAAAAAGTTATCAAAGGTACCAAGATTATAATTGAGTACGCCAGACGCTAGTTTTTCTACACAAGACTCATCAGTGACGCTCATATCAAAAAAGTTATTAAGCCAAACAAATACAAAGTTGAAGAGCGTTGATCATGTTGATGATGTGATAATTTACTATTACACTATGACACGTAAATTAGATGATAAGCAACATATATTTACTATGAATGTTTGTTTTATAGTGATTAAAACTATTACACAATCTTTTTTTCGGACATTTTTACCTGTTATGTACATTTGTTTTGTTCACACATTGTTGTCAATAAATAGAATTTGATGCGACCGTCAATCCACAATTTTCAATACAAAAACATCTGTAATAGGTAAAATGTTAAATTAGACCCACTACTACCCTATACTACAGACATAACATCAACTGTTTATAAACAACACACAAACCAAAAACTAATCGTTAAGTACAAATAAATCATATACATATCATCAACTATGGACACCGTACCCATTGGTCACAGACTGTCATACAAGTGAGAGATTTGGTTAGCTAGAAAACCATGTTATATACACATTTGTTTCAATAATAAAATGTCTGTTCGAAATCAGATGTATGACAGTTGTTGTGCATTTAGTTTGCGTGTTAGAGCTTTTAATTTTTGCCATTTGATTAGGGACTTTCATTTTTTTTCGGAGTTCAGTATTTTTTAATATGACGTTTTCATGGCAATCGTGAATTATTATGATGCAGTTTATCAACAATGTCCTTGTATCCTCCGATGAACATTTTTAGCAAAAGGACGGGACGTTCTTTGACATTATCCTGATTTCTTTACTTTCTGAATAAAACTAGTTATTTTTTACTATTTGGAATACAACTTTTAAATTACTTTGCTTGTATATGTTTCATCAGAAATGACGTGTTAGCCGGAAATATGTCAACCAATGAAATTGATCAAATCGTTAAGGTAAGTGGGGGAGGGGTCTTAATCAAAGTCCATAGATATTGTGCTTTTTAATGATTGCTAACAGTGTTGTTTAAGGCATACTTTTTCAAAAAGTATAATAAAAAGTAGGGTTCTCCAGGTTGTACGAAATTGGCATATTCGTAAAGATTATATATATACTTTCAGATAACAAAAAGGGGTTACCGAACTCGTTTTACCTACTACAAAATTAAATATAAAAGTTCACAACACATTCTATTATCAAAATTCGTTATCTTCTCTGATATCTTAGGTATCTCCTTTATGTTGTAAAGTTGTAAAAAAGATAATCAAACAAAAAGCTTTGATATTGTGGAAAATACAACAGAAGATAGAATAAAGCATATATTTTTATTTTTTTATTTTGACATGAACAGTCTTCATATGAATTACATATGAAATATCTAGTCAAATTTATAGCTGCTATTTCAAAATAAAAAAAGGATTATCAAAGACACCCATCTATCTTTAGTTCAAAAACTAATTTTCATTGTTCACTACTCTTTTATTTTATAGGTGCGCTGCTTTTTCAAAGGTAGTACACAAATATGTTCAAATGTATCTCAACAGTCAACTAGAACTGACAGATTGGAAGGGGTATGTTATGCCACAAAGTAGTCACGATAAAGGGTCATTGTCAGTTGTCTGTCAATTTTAAATACTATGTATTGACTACATACATATAGTATGTTCCTAATATAAAAAAAAAATAGTTGTTGCTGAATATGCCTTAACAGATTGAAACGTTAAACCAGTGGAGTAAAATGTCATAGATAACAGACTTATGATTGTGTTAGGTAGACGCGCCTTTTTTGTCTGGAATATATAATTGAGAATGGAAATGGGGAATGTGTCAAAGAGACAACAACCCGACAATAGAAGAGACAACAGCAGTAGGTCACCAATAGGTCTTCAATGCGGCGGGAAACTCTCGCCACCGGAGTCGTCCTTCAGGTGGCCACTAACAAATATATAATAGTTCACTGATAATGAAGTCCTTGCTCGCAGTAACATCTTATTTTCTCTTGCGATACAATATTTTATTTTACTTTATTGTACACATTTCTTCGATTGAAACAATATATAAATGCATGACATATAACATTGTTCCTCTTTCGCATCGTTTCTTTTTCCTCGGCTAATACCTCCAACGCCTGTACGTGCACATAGCAGCAACTGCATATATACCAACTTCAATTCGACGTAACTGCGAGCACCTTCGATACTAATACATTAAAATGCCAAACTTTATAAAGTACCATTAAACCCCACCAGTAAAAACCGCCAAAACTTTCCTCGCGCCTTATGCACAAATAATCAAATTTATAAATAGTGCATTACAAAACCAGTATCCGACCTGGTTATACTAGTTCCCATCTATAAATAATTACTACAAATAGCAAACGGGAAACAACCTATTTCAAACGAAATAAAATACATTTAAATACTCCCTCACCCTGCTTGTCCAAATTTAAAAATAGGCTATAAACAAAACAAACACAGATATAGGATAAGAAGCTCGCAGTAACATCGAAACAAAGGAATTGAAACAGTTCAGAATAAGATGCCGATATAAAAAATCTTTAAGATATTACTAATTGAAGATAAATCTTTAACCACTTAACTGGACCAATATCAATTTCAAGTCGACAATCGGAACGCCAAATACGACATATTAAACCGGACGCTTTCGCAATAGATGGTAATGCAGACAAATCTTTTGCAAATCTTGCATCGTTGGATAAAAAGTAAAAACACAAAAATACTGAACTCCGAGGAAAATTCAAAAAGGAAAATCAAAAATCAAAAGGCAAAATCAAAAGTCCAAACACATTAAACGAATGGATAACAACTGTCATATTCCCGACCTGGTACAGGCACTCTCTAATTTCTCAAACTATTTTCATTGATTCTGCAAATAGAAGAGAAACAATCAAAACATCATATATACATGTACGTGCATCTTAATCAGATGAACATTAAACTTCTATAGATATATACATATTTCACCTTGTCTTTGTGGCTTAACATCTTGGCCACAAGTTTATCGTTTTCTGTTTAGTAATAAATTTATATTAAGATCCATTTTGTTACATCTCGTGATCAATTTTATTTGGCAATCGCCAATGGCAGTCAGCAGGGTTTAAGAACATCAGTTGTTCGACCTGTTAGTCAAATGCGTTTTGTTTAAATATACTTTTTCACTTTTTTGGTCTTTTGGAAAATGTTGTTTGTGCTGTATTTAGACCCTTCTTCAACGAAATTTGTTTTACATGCACACGTATAAAAATTGCGAATTTTATCCACCGCAATCATAGGTTTGAACGTAGTTTTCAATTTAGACTCGTTTATATTTTTTGTTTGGGCTTGTATCATATTTTACCTCCGGTTTATATGATCCGTTTATCCTATATTGACTCTTACAATTCAAGAGTCTATCTGAAATTGAAAGGTTAATTGTATGGCCTCCAAAACACCGTTTCGATCCCTAACGTCACTGAATATATTGTCGAAATCTAGATCTGGTTTACAAAAGAAATATTGACACCTTGTGTTTGTGGCTTAACACCTTGGCCACAAGTTTATCGTTTTCTGTTTAGTATTAAATTTATATTAAGATCCATTTTGTTACATCTCGTGATCAATTCTTTTTGGCAATCGCCAATGGCAGTTAGCAGGGTTTAAGAACATCAGTTGTTCGACCTGTTAGTCAAATGCGTTTTGTTTAAATATACTTTTTCACTTTTTTGGTCTTTTGGAAAATGTTGTTTGTGCTGTATTTAGACCCTTCTTCAACGAAATTTGTTTTACATGCACACGTATAAAAATTGCGAATTTTATCCACCGCAATCATAGGTTTGAACGTAGTTTTCAATTTAGACTCGTTTATATTTTTTGTTTGGGCTTGTATCATATTTTACCTCCGGTTTATATGATCCGTTTATCCTATATTGACTCTTACAATTCAAGAGTCTATCTGAAATTGAAAGGTTAATTGTATGGCCTCCAAAACACCGTTTCGATCCCTAACGTCACTGAATATATTGTCGAAATCTAGATCTGGTTTACAAAAGAAATATTGACACCTTGTGTTTGTGGCTTAACACCTTGGCCACAAGTTTATCGTTTTCTGTTTAGTATTAAATTTATATTAAGATCCATTTTATTACATCTCGTGATCAATTCTTTTTGGCAATCGCCAATGGCAGTTAGCAGAGTTTAAGAACATCAGTTGTTCGACCTGTTAGTCAAATGCGTTTTGTTTAAATATACTTTTTCACTTTTTTGGTCTTTTGGAAAATGTTGTTTGTGCTGTATTTAGACCCTTCTTCAACGAAATTTGTTTTACATGCACACGTATAAAAATTGCGGTTTTTATCCAACGCAATCATAGGTTTGACTGTAGTTTTCAATTTAGACTCGTTTATATTTTTTCGTTTTGGTTTGCATCATATTTTATCTCCGGTTTATATGATCCGTCCATCCTATATTGACTCTTAAAATTCAAGAGTCTATCAGAAATTGAAGGTAAATTATATTGCCTTCCAAATTCTATTTCGATCCCTAACATCACTGAATATATTGTCGAAATCTAGATCTGGTGTACAAAAAAAATATTGACACCTTGTGTTTGTGGCTTAACATCTTGGCCACAAGTTTATCGTTTACTGTTTAGTATTAAATTTATATTAAGATCCATTTTGTTACATCTCGTGATCAATTTTATTTGGCAATCGGAAATGGCAGTCAGCAGGGTTTAAGAATATCAGTTGTTCGACCAGTTAGTAAAATGCGTTTTGTTTAAATATACTTTTTCACTTTTTTGGTCTTTTTGAAAATGTTGTTTGTGCTGTATTTAGACCCTTCTACAAAGAAATTTGTTTTACATGCACACGTATAAAAATTGCGGTTTTTATCCAACGCAATCATAGGTTTGAACGTAGTTTTCAATTTAGACTCGTACATATTTCATATCTATATACATCAACTTCTAATCACACTGTGTGATTCTTTATGTTAGACAATGCAACATAGCTCATGAACGTCTAAACATATAGACATCTCATATCTACATAAATCAACTTCTAATCACACTGTGTGATTCTTTATGTTACACTGCGCAACATAGTTTAGGAAAGTCTAAACATATTTACATCTCATATGTATATACATCAACTTCTAATCACACTGTGCGATTCGTTATGTTACATTCATGAAAATCTAAACATATATATATCTCATATCTATTATATCAACAACAACAACAACAAAAAAACTGTAAAGCTTTGTCGGAAGCTCCGACTTCGTACTAATATTTCTTATTATCTTTGTTGCATTCTGATTATCGGTGTAAATTAAACAAGTTTTCCACTCAATATGTTATGTACCATGTGTACGGACAGTAAAATTTAACTGCTTACCGTTTTAAAGTCTCTCCAAGTTGAACTCTTGGTTCTGTCCGATTTATCTCACATAAAACGGGCTACTTTTTATACCTACACCTGCATATTTGTGGCATCCGGGAAAACAATTCTCTCAGAGATTAGGTCTTCAATATGGTACTAAATTTCTGATCGTTTTATAGTAATTGCGACCTGCTGATAAAATGAAAGCAAAACTTTGGTATTTTTATGGAAAAAACCTATAAAATTGATGATTACAATTCTCATCTACACTTTAAATCAAATGTATACATATATTGAATTATGTGCAAAAGTTAATGCCTTCATGTTTAACCTTTTGCTTTCTATATATTTGTTTACATGTCTCAAATCTAGTACAAGTCTTTCGAATTATTTACCTGAATTTTGTACTGAAACAGTAATCTGATTTACTACCAAAGGTGGACACTGTAATATTAAGTGAGAATTTCATCTATCAACTTTTAAATAAAAGTTGCAAGCTTAAAAGCTGATTTGTTATCAGATTAATGAACTCAACATGTTTCAGTATTGAATGGAATTATATAACCAAATTCTGTAGTATTTAAAATAAAATCATAAACCTGTAAAACGGTTTTTAAAAGAACACATTATATTTGATATTCGCTTTTAACTTAATAATATGATCTCCAGACATTCCAAAATTGTAAAAAAAAGTCAACATTATACTCAACTCCGTTCACTATGCTTTCATATAAACATTGTTCCTCTTTAGCATCGTTTCTTTTTCCTCGGCTAATACCTCCAACGCCTGTACGTACAATAAACATAGCAGTATCTGCATATATACCAACTTCAATTCGACATAACTGTGAGCACTTTCGATAGCCTATTGAATTTAGAGATTAAGTACTTTGAATTCGGCCGAGCAGGGCGAGGGAGAATTTAAATGTATTTTATTTCTTTTGAAATAGGGCTTTTCCCGTTTGCTATTTGTAGTAATTATTTATAGATGGGAACTAGTATAACTAGTTGGGATACTGGTTTTGTAACAGTATGTACTATTTATCAATTTGATGTTATGTGCATAAGGCACGAGGAAAGTGTTGGCGGTTTTTACTGGTGGGGTTTTATGGTACTATATAAAGTTTGGCATTTAAATGTATTAGTATCGACGTTGTTCGCAGTTACGTCGAATTGAAGTTGGTCACATAGGTATATATGCAGTTGCTGCTATGTTTATTGTACGTTCAGGCGTTGGAGGTATTAGCCGAGGAAAAAGAAACGATGCGAAAGAGGAACAATGGTATTTGTCATGTATATTTATATTGTTCCAATCGAAGAAATATGTACAGTAAAGTAAAATAAAATATTGTATCGCAAGAGAAAATAAGATGTTTCTGCGAGCAACTGGGAAAAATCCTATTTCAAACGAAATAAAATACATTTATTCTTCCTCGCCCTGCTCGTTGAATTGAAAGTAGTTAATCTCTAAATTCAATAGGCTATAAACAAAACAAACACATATATAGGACTAGTTGCTCGCAGTAACTCCATATTATACAGAAAAAAAGTAAAACTAAGAATAATACAAGACTAACAGACGGATCAGTAAAGATCGAAATATAAAAAAATGAATTTCAAAATCGAATAGCACTGTGGACCCAAATTCCAAAAGATTACAAAGATCTCTAAAAAAACGTATTGTATCATGACGACATGTTTGAGTGTTTAATATAATCTGCCACAGAAAAATATCTAATGACCATGTATATGTCTCTTTGTTGAAGTAAGAAAAAAATTTGTCTTTATCGGATTGATTACTGCAATTGTATGATATTTTACTTATCAAAATGAAATCCGGAAATAGTAGAACAGAAATTGTTAACCTTTTCGCTGCACTTGATTTGACAACACGATGTTTGTAGAGGGTTTGATGTGTTCACTGTTTGTTGTTCGTGTGATGCGCCGTGGACCGTGTTCTTCTTCTTTTTTTTCAATTTTCAACAGTAGTTTATTCTAAATGCAGATAAAAGAAAAGATAATTTTAAATTCAATTTTTGATACTTTTTCACTTCATCTTGGAAGTTTTATTTTCATGACAGAGTTGTTGATATGTGGCGTTTTATTCTGCGACACTTTCAATATTGCGTCAATTCTATTTTAATCTTTTCTTTTACATGAAATCGTATCCTAACACATTCTCTGCATTATAAAATTATTATATCGTTTTTCATTATACTTTTAAGTTTACCAATGAGGAGTTTAACTTCGCAAAAATGGGGATGATTGTGCTGAATGTTCTCACAGATGTTTTATATGATCTAATAAAACATGACAAACCAAAACTACGTCCAAGAAAAGAATGTGATATAACATACTTGTACAGTGAGCATAGGATAATTAATAAACATATTCCAAGTAATAGGTGGGGAGGAACATGGCAAACTATTCAGAATACAGACCTAGCTGTTGGAGATGACATTGAGCGTATACGACTTACACGAAATGAAATACTCCATTCTGAGACATTTAAGGTCAACGAAAAACGCTTTAGTGACTTGCGTAAAATACAAGTTGATCTTTTAGCACGGTTTGATAAACATAACAAACCTACCAGGTTGTATATAGATCACCTTAACGAAATCCTTGCCAAAACTATTTCTGAAGAGGAAGTGAAAGTTGTTCAAAATGAATTCAAATCAGGTAAACTTGCTTTCATTGGTCAAATTTCATTAATACTGACATTTCATATTAACGTAGTTAGTCTATTTGTCTTAAAAGTAGCTAAAGTAGAATATGCGGTTGTTTTAATGTTCCCTCTCTGAGTATGTCATGAAATCTAGATGTTCTTGAATATGGCATTCCGTACACAGATTTGAGTTCTTAAACACAAGCTCTCTTTCAATCTTTCAATTGACAAAATATTAATTTTAGAATAGTGATACCATGTGTTACTTATGTTTTGTGATAACAAATGGCACATTTATATCATACATCTATTCCATATTCATTAAATTAATTCGAACGTTTAATTGAGATTTTGAGATTCATAACTTTATAAATTCGATTATCAAAATAAGTTCAGGCTGTACAAGATAGGGAACAAATTAGATATCAAAGTTCATAAAAAGTATTCAACTGGTTTTTATTTTAGATTGATAATTTTACCCGATTACTTCAATGCAATTTCATCCAAATTGAGGAGCTATTTTTTTTCTTTCAATAGAAAGCAAACTTTCAGTTACTTTCTCATACTAAAAGCCCCATCGTGGCGTCTTTTAGAACGCTTGAAAGTTCGTGTCCGGCATTTTAGAGATTACTACTGAGTAATATTGGGTATCACTAGGGTCATTTTTTCAAATTCCTTGTTAAACTGCAAAATAAAATATGAACCATTTACTCAGACAATCGTGCTACCCAATATATTTCAGAATCCCTTCAAATCTAACAGAGGTTTAAAGTTTAATGTAGATCTTTTAGATATACTACAATTATAAGCATCTTCACATGACTTTCATCATCTCGATACAATATCCCATGTTAATGGTGAATTTTTTTAAGGGACTTCATTCTTGGATACTGGATTTTTTATCCTTTAACTAGGATCCCAATCCAAATGGATTCATTTCATGCATTCATACTGCATCTGTTTATGATCATTATTTTTAAAAGATTTCTTTTGATTAGAATAAAACAAATTGTTATCCAACATCCTTCCGCAGCATTTGTAATGACTCAACGGAAAAAAATATATCTGAAAATTCAAATATAGTTATATTTAATTGAATGGAAAGCTACAAAAAAGGCTTGATAATGATAATTTATCGCCATTTTGTACATTTTCCCTTTGATCTTACTGCTAATTTTTTTAACATTACAGACAAGACTTGATACTCTCGAAAATAATAGGCAATTACGGCATGTATAAGTGCAGCAACGTTGCGCGCTCAAGTCAATTTGCGTGAAATTATCAAAGAAATGCACGCGACGTCATTCATACAACCGAACAACTATCCCAACTTTTTGTTCGCGTAAAAGCATTTTTACTAACTATTTTATTCTACTTTATATTTTCAACCATCAACTACAGTTACGACAAATTTTCGATAAAAACAATGATGACATTTTATTTATTGATACTGACTTCATCAGCTCGAATATCAGATTGCTCTAAAAACAAAATTCATTATTGAAATCTATGATGAGTTTATTGATATTCCTACTGATAAAGTCAGTATTTAAAAACAAAAATGCCATTATTCTGCATATATCAAATTCATAGCCTGTATTTATTTTAGCAATATTTTAAACAGCAAGCCACGTATATTGTGTATTTGAATTATAACATTCTAATCTATACCGTGTACGCAGTAACTCTCTATCAAGGAAATCAAAGCTTTGGAACATCGTTCAAGATGAGAAGTGACTATAGTCAATAACCATAATGCGGTAATATAACTTGCCGAGACTTCAATATCAGTCTACATTTTCGTAAAACAGTTAATTAGTAAGATGATCAAACATTCTTAGTGAAATCATCATTTTGAGTCTGCTATTATTATTTTTAAAACCATTATGGAATATCTGTCTGGCAGATGACATGCATAATTATGTCATATATGTGCAATCTGCTGTAGCTAAAATGTGCTGCTCTGTTCCTCTTCTTATCAATTGTCTGCTTTTTATGCACACCCTGACGCATATGGATATCACTTGTCATAAAAAAAGTAAAATCACAAAAAAAATTAACTCAGAGGAAAATCAAATCGGAAAGTCCTAATCACATGGCAAAATCAAATTACAAAACACATAAAAAAACGAATGGACAAGAACTGTCATATTCCTGACTTGGTAGAGGCATTTTCAAATGTAGAAAATGGTGGATTAAACCTGGTTTTATAGCGCTAAACCTCTCACTCTGTACGACAGTCTCATCAAATTCCGTTATATTTACAATGAGGCGTGAACTAAACAGACATAATAAATAAAATAGTCATACTATGGGTATAGCAGTCATCATCGTGTTACAATTTTAAAAGAAACAATTTCGCGTGTCTGACGTCAGAAAATTTATACGTCACATATTTTTGTCGTTCAATGTTTACACAAACAACTCTAAAATTTCAAATTGGCAATGTTAGCGTATATTGTTAACCTACCCTTCTGGTATAGCTGAATAAACCCCTTGACTTTTACCGGGATTGAAAATCTTAGTTTTTCTGTGTAATCTTATTTATCCCTTGTTTGTGGTTTCCGACATTTCCAAAAATTCGAATGGTTCCGATACAGAAAAAAAGTAACTGCTTTACCAGTGACGCCCGTCCGTCGTTAGTCATTTCAAACAAAACAAAACGTTGTCTATTTGTCGCATTCTCTGATATCATCATCGTCATGAATATAGTTATCAAAGGTATCAGGATTATAAAAGCTAGACTCAACTAATAATGTTGAGAAGGGATATCACTCGTCAAGTTAACAGATCAAAGACTATACCATTACCTGACAATCTAGAATCATGAAAAAATAGATTTAAGGAACTACAACTAAAATCAGTGATGGTGACCATATAACATTTGCATAGGAATCACCGCTCTGTTATTAAAACTATACATTGTGAACCCTTGGTACTTGCAGAGATCATTTGCGATGAACTAACAATATATACTCATGAAGTGCAATGTTGGTTAAATGTAAAAAAAAAAAAAAAAAAAAAAAACGGTCCAACAAAGTTACAATTTTGAGGCCGATAAAACCTTCACAAATATGACAATGAAATTTCAACAAAAAATTGTCGCTTGAGCAGAACAATTATTGAACAATTCATTATTAATAAGTTCGTCAGAAAGTGGCATCTACGTGGGCAGTTGTTTGGCAAACAGTTTAATTATTTAAAACTATTGTATCACCAGAACTATTTCAATATCCGGAATAAAAGTGAATTTTTCTGAATTGCTTTATGATTTTTTTGAAATCAGGCAAGATTGAACGGTTGAAGTATGTCATGTATGTTGTCAGAGGGTTTTCGGTTTTTGCTGAATCACCATCACTAGAATAAATTGTTATGAGATGATGTACATTGCTTAAGCATTTCCACTGTGTGTTTCATTGAATGTGTGATATTGTCAAATATCATATCTTATCTTTGATTTTATTTTCATCCACTCAACTTTCAATGCAATAATCATTTACTTTATTTTCAGAAATGGCTTTTGAAGTTGAAATTGAACACAAAGTGAATGTCGCACAACAATAGATTAAGAACCTGACTGAAATGTTGCTTAGTTGACAGTGATAATAACCATTATATCAGCATAGCACAATGGCAGAGAACAAATCTCAAACTTATAAATAACAAAATAACAAAAATATCGAACTCCACGGAAAATTCAAAACAGAAAGACCCTCAGCATTGGCAAAAACAAAATCGAAACATTGCAAACTGATGGCAAACAGCTGTCATATTCATGACTTGAAACAGGCATTACATTATTTAGAAAATGAATTAAACCTGGTTTTAGATATACCTGTGATAAATAAACTGTCTAGGTATAGAGTTTTCGTGAGGCATGGTTAAGTTCAGATTGGAGAAAGAATGAAAATGATGATATTAAATTTAAATAGTCGACCAGTAAGTGTATACATTGAATCAATATTGAACCGAAATCAAAATAATAGTTTTCAGTTTTAAGTTGTATAAGTGATTTTTCGTTTTCAATTTCCCGCTGAGCTCGGTATATTTCATATTTACTTTTTGGAAGTTAAGATATTGAGACATATTTAAAATATTAAATGGTAATTAAAATATTGGATCAATAATTGAATATTCAACTTGGAAAATAAACAAATTTCTTGAAAAACTATCGCACTTATTTACTCCCATGTTTCGTTCATTCCACAAAATACATATTAAGGGGGTTCGCGGGTCTAAATCATTTATATAGGAATTATCTATATTTTTCTATAAATGAACTTTATCTTATAGTTAATAGAAAAATAAAATAAAAAAGTGAGGTCACCGTTCATTTGCGCTCACAATCTGCCTTCGAAAGAAGCACACATGTTTGTAAAGGTGTTTTTTTTTCTATTGAAGTAATAGGAGAAATAAAGGTAATATCGAAATAAAAAAAAAGAAATTTATTACAGAAATCGCTAAAATTTTACAATAATTTAGTTTAAGTACAGCTTATATCGAAATTATATTAAAAAAAGATAGGTCACCGATGAGTTGAAAAAGATATTTCAATTTTAGAGCCAAAAAATGGCATTTTTCCACCAAAGGGAGATAATTTGGAACTTTTTCAATGATGTGTACATTTTGAAAGTCATCTTGGGCCAACACGAATTGATTGTTTTGAATGATTTTTGTACCATATGATATAGTAACAACTACAAAAGGAAATAAATAAAATTTGTAATGAAACACAAATGTTTGATTTTTTTCTGAAATTTTTATACCCTCGAGCCTCCTTAAGGTTGCATTTCTGTAAATATTTACAATGCAATTTCCCATAGGAACTCCTTTTACAGCTAAAACTGTACCACTTTTACTATGAAGTTTTGAAAAAAATCTGATCCTAGAATTGAAAGTTCATATGCACCACAATTTTTTTCAAAGGTCAAAATATAGGGCTGTGCGGCATATTTTCAACGTTTATATGCCCTGAACTTCTCAGAGTTTAAACTTACACTAATTTTCTTAACTAACCCTACCTCGAATGAAAGGTTACCACAGATTTCAATGTAAACAATATGCACGTGTTTATTTACTGGTAACATTCCCAAGTTCTGTCTCTGCGATATGGAACACAGAGAGCATAACTGGGAACCAGTATGTAAACAAAATGAATTTTCTATGAATATTCAATTACTCCCCAAAAGAGGCGTGTTTTGAGAAACAGCTGTATTTACAAAGTGCAACCTATACAGACATTTATTCAAATAGAAAACTCTCTAAAATCAGTTTTTCTCACATTAATACTCATTTATCAGAATTAAAGTCTTAAAGAAATCACTGTGTATACTCTAAGTTTTTCTTTACTATACATTTTATACCCCCTCCCCTGTTTCAATTTTTTAAAGAATTTGAAAACAAGACTTTAATTATTGCCAGCTTACCCTATTTGCATATTTTCTGATAAAAAATGCCTAGAACCTGTTAAAAACTGTTTTGATAACATATTGAAAGCATATCAGAATATCATAAATGTAATGTTTAGCAGTCAATCATTACAACATTCAAGATTATATAAAGTATCCAATCCAGCCTCTATCTCTAGTCCACATCTTACTGTATGCCTATTTGTCAATTGAAGAACACATTTTCTGCCTCAAATGGTCAATTTAGAATTCTTGTCACAACAGTATCATCTTTAACCATATATCTGACACAATTTAGCTACTATATATACTAGAAGTGTTCAAACAAAGCCATATTTGCAATAGTTGTATGTATGCAGATACCAGTCTGAGATATAAATTCACTTAAAATGTTGTAGAGATGACTGCTAACATTTGATTTTTGCATAACTTCCAAGCATAGTTATTGTTTTCTATATCAAGAACTTTAAAATCATAAAATCATAGCATTTACAAGTTAAATTATTTGTTTTATGACCCAGGGGGTAGGCAATTTTCTATGTTTCTTGAACCTGGGGCCTCAAATTTCCTAAATAATTCTGCTGTTTCTAGCAATTTGTAATATTTAGTACATATTCAGGATAGAACACACTATTGTAAGTTTTCTTGAGATATTTTTGTTTTTCTAGCTTGTATTTATTATGCCGTGGTGACAAAAAAGCAGATTTAGGTGTTGCGGCTTACTTTTGGGTTATCGAAAGGACACAAATACCCCATAAATAATATGCAGGAAGGATCTATGAGTTTCAATGACTGCGAAGAGTAAATATAAGCACTTCTTAACAATTTAACTTACAAATATGCAAATATTATTATTTAATTTTGTATCCAGGACTTTAAGTAAACTATGCATACTGTAAACTGTGAATTTATGCTGAGTCATCATATTTAAGGCCCAGGATTATATCAATCTTCATTAAATATTTATAAAACTTCTTATTTGAGTTAATTTCTTTAAAATCTGCGAAATAAAGCAAATTTGGTTAAATTCTGAATGTTCCCCTTTTTCACCCTATATAGGTTGCATTTCTGTAAATATTTACAATGCAATTTCCCATAGGAACTCCTTTTACGGCTAAAACTGTACCACTTTAACTATGAAGTTTTGAAAAAAATCTGATCCTAGAATTGAAAGTTCATATGCACCACAATTTTTTTCAAAGGTCAAAATATAGGGCTGTGCGGCATATTTTCAACGTTTATATGCCCTGAACTTCTCAGAGTTTAAACTTACACTAATTTTCTTAACTACCCCTACCTCGAATGAAAGGTTACCACAGATTTCAAGGTAAACAATATGCACGTGTTTATTTACTGGTAACATTCCCAAGTTCTGTCTCTGCGATATGGAACACAGAGAGCATAACTGGGAACCAGTATGTAAACAAAATGAATTTTCTATGAATATTCAATTACTCCCCAAAAGAGGCGTGTTTTGAGAAACAGCTGTATTTACAAAGTGCAACCTATAGTTGTTCGTAGGGGGAAACCGTTTGGTATTTTGGGTAGTCAGTGCTCTTCCATTTTATACCTTTTTTGGCTTTTTTTATTATTTTGATTCGAGCGTCTCTGATTAATCTTGTGAAGACAAAACGCTAGTAAAGAGAACACAATTGTAATCCTTGCGTTTATGATGAGTTCCAATAAACATAAAGTCAGCATATCATTTCCCACTTGCATATTGTTGATGACTTGTAATCTATATACAATTAAGATATGTCAATTATTATTTTGTTAAGCTTTATAATACAGAAATCATCAAAATGGCGTCTAAATTATAAATGGCGCGTCAAAATGTATGTGTTTGACAGTATTAGTATGTATACACCATCATTGTGTGATATAAAGTTATCAAATCCGTAAAACTGATCATTTGATATCTACAAAGTCCTTCAAAGTATCATTAATATCTGAGTGCATAGATAATATTTTCAAGATGGCAGCTATATTAAAAATGATGCCGTTTAACATGTCAAAATTTTGATGTTTGTCAAAGTATGGTATGAGATTATTTAAAAAATAATGGATCATTTATTTCAATACAAGCACGTATATATTCAAACAAATTATTTGATGTAACATTTGACATCAACTATGAAATTAAAATGGTCGATACAACTCAAAATTGCGTCTTTGGCGAGTTCTTGTTTTTCTCACCTTGTCATAAAAATCAAATGTTGCACAAATGACGTTAAAAATAGCCTTAACTGACGTTACCAAAATTGCATCGTATACCCCACTGCGGATTCGATACTCATATTTCATAATAAACCCGTTCTTAAAAATTTGTTAACAAAATTGGTGAATACAGTTATTCGTAAACTTCATTCAATATAACGGCATTTTCAAATAGTCCTTAAACGAAAGCACATACATTTAAAGATGGTTGAAAACAGCAATGAAAAATCATCGTTTTTTCAACCAGCATTATTTACACGTGCAGTGTATGTGTATTTGAAAAGCACAACAGTAAAGCCGCCGTATAATGCTACAATCGACTCGATTTAATTTTTGCAATTAATTTCTAATAAGATAAATATTTGGCTAAATATCTGCTTTTTATTCAGATTTCAAGTCCAAATATTTGTTACAAATTTTCCGACATTGTTGTGATTTCTAGTTATAGTTCCATATTCAGCAATTTTTCAAAGATTGATTGTAGTCGTTTTCAATTATATTTCTTGTTCATTTTGTAATTTTTTAATGCTTATGTTGTTTGGCATTGTTGTTTATTAGTTTTTGTTGAATTTAAGGGGAGGGGGGAATATCATTGTGGGGTTGATTTGGTTTTCAGGTGTGTTTAATTTGTTCTTTATTTAATCAAATGAACAAATTATCAGTTTAATTAAAACTAGTCCCGCCAGAGGTCATAGAAAAGGAAAGTGGAAGTTGGTGTTGCCAATGGCACTATCTGCAATTCTGTTTTTAATAAAATTTTAATTACATCAACGGAATCTGGAAAAAAAGGTCTGATAAATGATGCAGCAAAGAGAAGTGATGATTTGTTCAGTTATTTGAATAAGTTCTGCAATGCAACAGCAAATGAAATCCCGTTTTAGATACCATAGGTTGTGTTATAAAAGCTACACAAGGGTGAACTGCTGTAATCAAAGCAGATGATATAGATGTTCTTGTTCTGGCTATACATTTCTACCTAAGGCTTACAAATACAAAATAATTACGGGTTCAAACTGGTTCAATAGGTAGCTTGACGGAAGAAAGACGTTTTAAACCAGTTCATGACATTGTTTCTTCTAATAACCTAGTTATCACCGATATTCTGCCGGTCGTTCATGCTCTGAATGGGTGTGATTCCGCTTCATTTTTTTATTGGAATCGGTAAAAAGTCGGTATTAAACCACCTGAGGACAAAACCAAGCCATTTCAGTAATCTTCTAGCCTTAACATACGATGATGTTGATATTGCGGTAGTTGCTGCTAGGTTGTTTGTAGCTGCTTTATACGACTTAAAATACAAATTTAAAAACTGTATAAAATGACAAGTTAGGGGTAAATGGCATCAGACTTTCTACAAGATCTAATTTGTTCATGCAAGGAGAAAATACCTGCCAGTAAGCATGCGGTTGCAAGGAGCAGGGTCTTCCTTGCACTGATTTTTGTTTTTGTCAACATGTATGTAGTTATATCAATGACCAGACAGTATCAACCGACATAGCTGATGACACAGATGAAATATCATGAAAAGACTTTTTTCTCTTATGTCTGTTTAGTTCACGAATTTGATGAGACTGTTTTCAAAGTGTGAGGTTTACCGCTATAAAACCAGGTTTAATCCACCATTTTCATCATTTGAAAATGCCTGTGCCAAGTCATGAATATGACAGTTCGTTTTTTATGTGTTTTGTCATTTGATTTTGCCATGTGATTAGGGACTTTCCGATTAGATTAAGAGTTCAGTATTTTTGTGATTTTACTTCTTGTTTCAATATTAAAGTCTTATTTTGATAAGCTTTAATTTTTTCCTTGTTTCATTTTTGAAGGAATTAAACTCGTAATAGATACTAGTACCAAAACGGTCATGTCTCAATTTTTGAATAATTTCTACGTATACAACATGCAACACTCCTATGTGACCAATAATTGAATTATATGTCAATTATATCTTGAACTGAGATAGTTCATTTAAGGAAAGTTCAGCGACGTGTCTTATCCCTGACAATTGAAAGGCAATTTAACACGGCTGTACGTTTCGATTGTTTGATTTATTAACTATACATTTCGATTACTCTTTTAAAAACTTTTATTCTAAAGTTTCAAGAAATGCTATATGTCGAGGTCAAATATCAAGGTTATTTTGCTTCTAGTTTTTTTTTTTAGGCTTTGAAATTTGGATACCACGGACTACCTTAAAAAACGTTAAATAAAACGTTGTTCTGACGTCATGTGCAAATAAGAAAAATATTTTGTATGCACTAACGCATTGATACATAATGCGACTCATTTAATTTATTGAATAGTTTATAAATTTAGAAAAAATCAATGGTATTGTTTCTCTAGATGAAATAGGATTTTTATAAGTGATGACCTGTGACCTTGACTTTCGGCATAATTGTACCAGCTTTTATATTTACCACACATATTTTCAAAAATGTACACGATTTCAGCTTTCCAGTGAGCTATTAAAATTTGAGTCAATAGTCAACAGGTATGTAATAAGGCCCTGCCTAATCAGTGTGCGTTTTAACACAGGTGTACCAAACTTTGGCCAAACGTTAATATATCCAAAAAACCGTATAAAGAAGGCATCTTGCGCAAAGACCGCATGTGCAATTCTTTGTTCTTGATGACAATTTCACAGATCATATTAATTATATACATGTCTGACTGGATAAATATCTGTATAAATATAAAAAAAAATCATCTGGATCGTGACATCGTCTACAAACATTATGCTTCGTCCAATCATACTATCAGCTATGTCAAAAATGAAGATGAAAAATAAACATTACCGTGATACATGGACTTGGGTAGTGGTATTGGCTGCGACAATGATAATGACCTCGCCTATGGCTAAGTCATCACTGTAAATAGTCAATATCACTTTTCTTTGGGTAGTACAAATATCACGATAATGTCAATTTTCACTAACTATAATGTAATAAAGGTCTCTGCGGGGACGCTTAAGGCTAAACTATTTACAATTTTTGAATTTGATACAAACGTTGAAGCACTTCCACTTAATTTTAATTTGTTTAAATAAAACTGTGCAGTGTTAGAAATCCTTCTATAGATACACAAAATAATCCTTTATCAAAATACTGGCAGGCATTGATAGTTGTAATATTGAATAACTCAATTTATTCAACTAATGGTGTTTTTTTTTAGATTTTATTGTAAAGCAGTGCACAGACACATAAATGTGTTACATGAAGTCAATATACAATACTAAATATGATTTATAATACAAAGGTAGCATTTAAAAAAAAACAAATAAAAAGAATTCATACACATCAATATAAACATTGAAATGAGTTAATTAGCTTTGTGATAGAAGATGACACATCTTTTTAAATTAACAGAAAAATACTGCTTTCTTTGATGCTTCGTATAATAACTAGGGATGTATTTTTCTTAAAAAAAATAACCAGTTTAGGATACTCTATTACATATAAAAAAGATAATGACATTCTTCTCAAACATTTTCTTCACACATTTTCAAAACTGAGCAGGAATATTATATCAAGTCAATCAAAAAGTAAATGAGTAAATAATTTTGATAAAAAATGTTTTCTTTTAATGTCATTTGCTGAGAAAGAAGAATCATGATGCAAAAATTACATTGTGTATTTACAATAGATGTTTTGATTGCTCTGTCATGCTCATGTTATTCTGTAAAATGCAGTCATTCAGTCATTACTTATAAGCTGAAGAGGAAATGTCAACGCCTTTATGAATCTTACGAACAGGAAAATAACAGTCTTTATCGCTTTTTGTGCATTTTTTCTTTGATCTATTTTTGTGATTATTTTTCATATCATGCTACTCGCTTGAGATGGAAAATTATCGCTAAAAAATAAGGACTCATGTGGCGTTCCTATTGTAATTGACATAAAATTGACAATGTCGTCATAGATGAAATAACGATCTTAAATAGAGTAACATTGGTCTTCTCAATTCGATTGCTTTTCTCGCTTTCGCCGTACCGGCTCAAGTGAAAAAAAAACAACACAATCTCGTTGAGATGATCATCGATAAAATATCAATGCAATAGAACATAACTAAAAGATTTATAAAATGGATCAAACATTAACTGGAAGTGATTTCCGTAGTACTGGATGGGTAAAACGTTTTTGTTGTGTTGTCATGGTTTTTGAACTGTTCTATATAAGTTATGAATAAACTTGTCATAGATATTATGATTCAAATTTTGTGATTGCACCAGACGCCCGTTTCGTATACGAAAGAATCACGAATGACGCTCGAGGGAAAAAGTTAAAAATAAAGTACGAAGTTGACGAGCATTTCTACGTATACAACATGAAACATTGCGGACCAAGAATCCTAAAAGGTTGGCCAAATACAGCTAAGGTAATCTATTCCTGAGGTAGAAAAGCCTTAGTATCTTCAAAAATGTATAGTTTTGTTATAAGTTAAATTATAATTTCAATAATAATGAACATATCAATGATAATTCATTTCGACACATAACTGCTGACTACTGGACTTATGAAACCCACGGGGAATAAATACGCCACCAGCAGTGTCATCGACCCAGTGTTTGTTAATAAACTCATCATGAAAGCTTGCCCTCGATGAGTACACTACATTCTTTTTAAATGAAAATAAAAAATACCGAACTCCAAAGAAAATTCAAGACGGAAAGTCCCGTATTAAATGGCAATGACAAAAGATTAAAGACATCACACGCATGGAAAACAACTTCTTTCATAGATAAACTAATAATGTAGTCGAAGTCATAACAAATCAATTGAAAACAACTAAAACATTGAAAAAAAACATATTGTTTTCACAGTGCAATAAAAAAGTAAAACCAAACAAAAATCACAAATGGTACATTCTATTTTACGCTCACCTGGCCCACCTGGGTTGCTGCTCCTAATTGGTAAATTTTGGAAGAAGTTTTGCCATTTTTGGTTATTATCTTGAATACTATAATTATAGATAGAGATAAACTGTAAAACAGCAATAATGTCCAGCAAAGTAAGACCTACAAATAATTCAATATGTCCAAAATAATCAGTTGACCCCTTAAGGAGTAGTTGCCCCTTATAGTAATTTTTTAATAATTTTCATTAATTTGGTTTTTTTTGTAAATTTTTACAAAATGTTTTTCTCTGTACCAAATGATTATGTTTTTTTTTATAGATAATGAAAATTGTAAGTAGCAAGAATGTTCAGTAAAGTTAGATCTACAAACACATCACCATCACCAAAACACAATTTTGTCATGAATCTATATGTGTCCTTTGTTTAAAATACACATAGACCAAGGTGAGCGACACAGGCTGATATCCCTCTAGTTGACATCATAACAAAACTAACATATTGTATGGATATGCTGGTAAACGATTGTTTTGGGGAATAAATGAGTGTAAATAACTATAGTGTTAATCTAACCACAGAAAAATAACACATTGATCTGCAAATGCTTTAAAAAATTAATTGGACACTTTTTTCTAATCATTAAACTTTAATAAAATAAAATTGAGAAAGGAAAGGGGGAATGTGTCAAAGCGACATCAACTCGACCATACAGTAGACAACAGCCGAAGGCCACCAATGGGTCTTCAATGTAGCGAAAATCTCCCGCACCAAGCTGGACCCTTAAAAAATATGTATACTAGTACAGTGATAATGAACACCGTACTAAACTCCGAGTTATTCACAAGTAACTAGAATTAAAAATCATACAAGACTAACAAAGGCCAGAATTGCAGCGGGGTTAAACATGTTTATAAGATCTCAAGCCTCCCCGTAGACCTCTAGCCAATATAGAAAAGTAAACGCATAACAATACGCACATTAAAATTTAGTTCAAAAGAAGTCCGAGTCCGATGTCAGAAGATGCAACAAAAGAAAATAAATAAAATGACAATAATATATAGATAACAACAACTACTAGCAGAAAACTGACGTGCTAGCTCCAGACCTCAATTTAACTGATTGAATGATTATGTCCTCATCATATGAATATCAGGCACAATCCCTCCCGTAAGGGGTTTAGTATCATACTATCATACAATATATGAGAAGAACATAACCCGTGTCATGCCAACAACTGCTTTTTAAAATAAATGTGTTTAGTTCCGATGCAAAGATCCTTTAAGTGAATCAGTATTAATGCCATTTTCACTGACAGATCAGCTTTAATTCCTCCCATTTTCACTTATATTTTAAACTTCACAAAACAATTGCATATATCTGAAAGCTTTTTCCGAAAAGTAAAGTGTTGGTCTCTTTGTATCCTTGTAGCTCCATTACTTTTCATATTTTTGATTGCGTTTCCAGTCTGCTTATATACAGTAAACATTTTGGTTGGGTTATGTACTTGAAGTAGTAAATTATGTTTTTACAAAATGAAAAAATCACCTCAGTATACGCTTGTATATAATGTTACCCCAACATTATACTTTAACTCAATCATCTTTACTCAATTTTTGGAGTACAAAATACGTGCATGTAAAAACTGATCCAGCATTTTGATTGGTTTATTCCTAACTCTGAGTCAAATATTACCCAATCAGAAAATCAATATCCACAATAAAACAATAAATTCATAATGAGTGTCATATATTATAGTAACTGTTATAAAGAAGAATTATAAAATCTATGATATCTGAACATGTTACTGTTCCTTTAAATAAGGGAAATCTTACTCAACACTATAAGTTTTCTTCACAAAAGCTAAGCCTTCAGCCGCTTTCACCTGTTTCAATGTAACCATTAATCGATAAATGGTTGGTTTGACCCGGTCAGTTTTTTTCCAGTTTTTCCATTTCACGAGAAGATCGTTTATTTGACCATTTAAATTTCTTGGAAAGTTGTGCATGGTTTCCTTTATGTTACCTATACTTAGACCTAATTCTACTCCTAAATGAACCACGCAATCACCTATTAGCTTCTTTTTTGTCAAACTAGTAATGACCATATCTGAGGGAACATCTTGCAGGCGAGCATTGGCTTTTCCTGTATAAATTAAGTAAAATTAAATCGATAAATATAAACAACCAATACCATAACAGTTTGCCTGGTTCATCATGCGAAAAACATGTAAAAATTATTGTTCCTATGCTTTCTGGTTTCATCTCTTTGAAAATTATTCTTATATTTATTTGCTATCGGGATGATGACTCCATTTACAGCCAGAAAATCAATAAACCGAAATAATTGATATTGTAATTTACCCTGTGATGTTCTTATTATGTTGACGGGCGATTATCTGTTGTAAGTCATTTGTTTCAAATTTGTATTACTTATTACCAAACAGAATCATGAAGACGAAAATTTGGAGTATATTTATTTGTGTATAAACTGACCTTAGATCTATTCCTGTGTATATGTAAAAGAGACTAGTAACAAGCTGACTTGTTGAATCGTCGTTTTTATGTATATACTATAATGCGTCTGTTTTGAATATGATTTGAAACGAGATAAACAAACGCGACCGGAATTTTGCATTTCTTTATTTACATTAGAAATAACATCATATATGAAATTCCTAACAGAAGGAAAAACATCGGATATGTTTCCGTTATTCAGTTTCACCAGAAATGATCACAAATTATGCAGTAAACTATTAACAATAAATCTGATCACATTAATCTACTATTAATAGGATATCATAAAGAATTTGAAAGGTTTGCTGACTTCATCTACTTTCACGAGTTACATCAGCTTCATATTATACTTAATTCGGAGAAATAATTAACATTATCATTTAAAATATATACATACATGTAAACTAATATAATTGAGTTAAGCCATGTCATTTTTATTTTTGTAGTGATGTTACAATATTGTGTCAGGTTAGGGTGAAGTTTGGTAAATATTGAAACGTTAAAACCCGCTGCATTTGTTTGCACCTGTCCTAATCAGGAAGCTGATAATAAGTGGTTGTCGTTTGTTGATGTGGTTTATAAGTGTTTCTTGTTTGTCGTTTTCTTAATATAGATTATAGTGTTGGTTTTCTTGTTTCAAAGGTTTTACACGTCTAGTATTTTTTGGGCCCTTAATAGCTCTTTCCTAGGTTCGAGCCAAGGCTCCGTGTTCAAGACTGTACTTTGACCATATTGTCCTGGAATGGATTACTTTTACAAATTGTAACTTGGATTGAGAGTTTTCTCCTTGGCACTCATATCACATTTTCTAATATTTTATAAGAATCTTGCAGATTATTCAAATACATATACATACCAGCTAAACTATAGTCCTCTCTGTGCACCTGCAATATGTTAATATAAATGTTTATAAATATGTATAAGGGGATATACAAGAGAAGATGTGGTATGATTGCCAATGAGACAGTTCTCCACACGTGACCAAAATGACACGAAAGTTAACAGGGGGTATATTTTCATGATTTTATTCTTTGATAATAGGACAAGATGCTTTGTATTTCTAAAATTGTCTGTGTTATTAGATTGATCTCGAATAAAAAGATGTTACTTTCAAATGTAGGAAATTTTACCTTGGGTTAAATCTTTTAAAAGTGATCAAAATAAACAGGGGGTTCCTTACGATTAAGAAGACTTTAAGTTGGATATAAATCTTTAAATTGAAGCATATTATGAACTATAGTTTTGCATGTTTCTCATTACTTTACTTTAACATAACTCACAGTGTAAATACTATTCTGTACGCTATCCGGAAGTCGCGATTTTCGAAGCGATAACTTTTTGGATCACATATTAAATTTGATGGATATACTGACTTAAACGGTAAGTTGATCATCTGTACATTGATTAATTCAGCTGACATCGATATTCTCAAATGGTTTAGAATTTGGCACATTCATTATGCGTATATTTGTCTTAATCAAGAGATTTTCATGTGCATCACTAAGGAAAATCAGCCGGTGAATATAAAAACAATCTTTTTCCCCTCTTAGTTTACAAATTAACGTAAACACCAGACTAAATAAAGTATATTTCAAGTGGTTGCAACAGTTTCAACCAGATATTTGAAGCCAGAAATAAGAAAATTATACTTGTTTGAATTTCTCACTGTACGATCAGCCTCGCTTGTATATTTTGAAACTGTATGATCAATCTTTATTTCACTGTATTCTAGTGGTGATTTCAAAGTTATTTGCGATACATTAGAAGGTGGCATTTTTTTAAATAACACAATATATTTCAATAAATTATCATCCTAAAAACTTGTGAAACAAAGTTTAGTATTATGACAGAAATCAGCAAAGACCAATCGAAACAAAATTTGATACACAAATTTAATAATACTTTTAAATAATTGGATGATATTTTTGCTCTCAATAATGACGACTTCAGTATGTATACTAAAGAAATTTATCCTGTTGAATTTACTTTAAAAAAAGCTAATACTAACAATGACCACTGCCCTTTCCTCGATCTTAATATATATATATATATCACTAACGGCAAGCTTAACACTAAAACTTATGATAAAAGAGATGATTTCTTATTTCCTATTGTTAATTATCCATTTTTAGATGGTGACGTTCCCTTGTCACCATCTTACGGTGTCTATATATCTCAACTTCTACGATTCGCTCGTGTATGTAACACTGTTTTAGATTTTAACGAGAGAAATTTATGTATTACTGACAAATTATTACACCAGGGTTTTCGATATCACAAACTAGTCAAAACCTTTACTAAATGTTATCATCGGTATAAGGTCATCATTCGTAAATATAGCTCAACATGCAGACTTCTTATACATTCAGGTATATCACATCCAATATTCTTTATAAAGCACAAAAATATCAGTATTCACCACAGAAGCTTACAAAACCTTTAACAAGACTTATTAAGAAGGGATATAGTTACGATACTGTTGTCAGATCATTAAAGATTGCATATTTTGGCGTTAATATTGATTCACTTATAGGGTCTTTGCATCGTTACTAAACACATTTATTTAAAAACCAGTTGTTGGCATGACACATATAATGTTCTTCTCATATATGTTATGATGGTATGGTACTTAACCCCTTACGGGAAGGATTGTGCCTGATATTCATATGATGAAGACATAATCTTTCAATAAGTTTAATTGAAGTCTGGAGCTGGCATGTCAGTTAACTGCTAGTAGTCTGATGTTATTTATGTATTATTGTCATTTTATTTATTTTCTTTGGTTACATCTTTTTACATCAGACTCGGACTTCTCTTGAACGGAATCTTAATGTGCGTATTGTTATGCGTTTACTTGTCTGCATTGGCTAGAGGTATAGGGGGAGGATTGAGATATCATAAACATGTTTAACCCCGCAGTTTATTCCTTGAATGACAACATCCTTTGATCTACCAACAATTTACCTGTAAAATTATGTTGGCAGTCGAGGAATAGGTGCGAGTAGTTATCACAACAAAAGTGCATGCGTATCAAAACAGTCATATTATTTAAACAGATAGGTAATTTCAAGGTAGCTAAATCAGTTGCATGTTTGTCAGGTTGTTGAAAATTATTTTTTGCTGTTACTGCTTGAACCAATATGATATTCTCTTAAAATAAAACTTTGAAAGACTCTTCAGACTTTTTTTTTGTTATAGTTGTGTGTACTGTAATATATCCGTCCATATTATTTGATAAAATTTCTTGAAACTTTATTTCTCGTTTTAGAATGCAATACTGTAAATTCATTATTATTCGTTTGATATCAATTTTCGTGTGTTTCTTGGGAACATGTGAACAATCAAGAATTCAAATCTTCAACAAATTACTTAATTTCAATAGGCTTTGTATACAGAGATTGGCAAACCCACGAAATTAAATATCCACGAATATGCCAATTTTTAGCAACCAACGAAAATTGATACCCACAAAAAAAATGAATTCACAGTAGTTTATTTTGTCCAGTTGTTCTTCATATTTTTCTTGGTTACATGTATAATATAACACCATTCTTTATATATTGTTCACGTGTTAGTTGTGTTGAAAACTCATCGGAATTCTTGCTACCCTATGTTATGGTTTTTCGTGAGTTGTGGAAAAAAGCACTAACTATGTGATCTGATAACAATTGTTGAATAATTCCTTCAATCAATTTTCACATTTAAGTCCATTACAAGTGTTAAGTTTAATTAATTGTTCAATTGAAAAGTTCATATCAACTAATACAATATTTAAAATGATATGGAATTAAATAAATCTCTAATATCCTTTTATAAATTTGAAATTATTGTATTTAGCTAGAATTTCTTTAATATTTCTGATGAGTCTTATGTTAAGAAACATTTCCATTCAAAAACATTTATTTTCAATATAAAGTTATATAAACTTATTATAAAAACCAGGATTAAATTTTGAATTTACATTTTCTTTATTTCTTTAAAGTTCATAAAAGCTCTAACCCCAAAATCTACTATTTTTCCTTATCAAAAAGTGATAAAATGTTGCAACTTTATCATGTTCTCTAATTATCTTTTACATTTAAATACTTATAAAATTATTTAAATGGTTATAAAATCACCTATTGTTCCTACCAAAACATCAATTGGAATATTTTTGTTGGCATTCATGGAATGGATAACATATAAAATGTTAGATTTCGAGAAAGACACCAACCCCGCCGCAATTTTGCGCATGTCCCAAGTCAGAAGCCTCTGGCCTTTGTAAGTCTTGTATAATTTTTAATTTTAGTTTCTGTGTACAATTTGGAGTCTAATATGGCGTTCAGTATCACTGAACTAGTATATATATATTTGTTTAGGGGCCAGCTGAAGGACGCCTCCGGGTGCGGGAATTTTTCGCTGCATTGAAGACCTGTTGGTGACCTTCTGCTGTTGTCTGCTCTATGGTCGAGTTGTTGTTTCTTTGACACATTCCCTTTTATTGAGCGTGATAGGGCGTAATCGACTTACTACATTAATTAAGGATGTTTAAGGATTATGTACCATTGTTTTTGATTCAAAGCCTTTATCCTTGTACTCTCATATTTGGCAATTTGGTGACTGATAGATAAAGAATTATTGCATGCAGTGCTAGCATTGGATTTTCTTAATAAAAGTTTATTAATGTAGTTATTGGTTAAACAAAATATAAATATGCACCAAATCAGGTACATTTTTAGGGTGCGCTCGACTTACGTGACTCAGCACGAGGAGGTTTAGAATACAGTTTATTTGGAACCTTTTATAAACAATAAACACTAGCACATCACAGAAAAGCAAGTAAGTAATCTATGTTTCAAATTTTAGAAGAAAAATCACTGTATTAAGGTAGCACAATACAAAGATTTTTTCAATCCCAAACAGACAACTTTAAACGGATGTAATTCATTTCATCCTTCTTTATATTTTATAAATGAGGTACCAAAAGAAAGAAGAAAGATTAATTTTTCAAATTGTGATAATTTCAGTATGACATATTTATTACATAATCAATTGTTATGTGAATAGTTGCTTTATTGTGAGAACTTGAATGAATTTAGCGTCTTTGTTCTTCATAGCATCCTAAAATATTTTATAGATTCTTGAACAACACAGCTTGATCTCCAAAACTGTGTCTAAAATTTATAAAATTTAAAGAAGGATGAGTGGAATTACATCAGTTTAAAGATGTCTGATTGGGGATGAAAAATCTTTGTATTGTGCTACCTTAAAGGCTGTTGATTTTATATAAAAATCTTGGTTTATTTGCCACAAAGTCCTCTTTTTCTATTAATTGCTATCGAACAGTAAATAATAATGCTTTGCATCCAGTTTCCCTTGGTATATGTGCAAAATGTCCTATCTCTATCATTTATTATATCTGTAGTTTTGATACAATTGAAGTTTGAAAAGTTCGTACAAAAATGGCTACAGAAGGGGTCATAAACCTTAAATGATGCTAAAATAAGAGGAAGGTATTTTGTACATATTAGTTTCAGAAATGTCCTCCGTTATACTTAAAAATGTACAAACACACAGATTTAATTGTTATATAAAAATGCATGTATTGATACACATTCGAGGTCGTACTGTAGCCTATAATTGATTGCAGTTCCTTTCCTTTGTTTTGGATGTAGATCTGTCTCTTTGGAACTCAATTGTACACCACATTGTAAAGCGGGGGTTTATAGTGATAATGGAGGCCGTCTTTCCGTTCGTCCGTTGGACCGGTCCAATATGTTTCGTCGTTTTGTAAGCGCATCTCCTCATCAACCACTTAATATACATTGGGGGTTTCAGCCATTTTTAAATGGAGAGGGGGACAAACCCAGAAGAAAGGGGGTTCCAAATATATGTTTCCATACAAATGCATTGATAGTTAAAACTAGAGGCTCTAAAGAGCCTGTGTCGCTCACCTTGGTCTATGTACATATTAAACAAAGGACACAGATGGATTCATGACAAAATTGTGCTTTGGTGATGTTGATGTGTTTGTAGATTTTACTGTACTGAACATATTTGCTACTTACAATTTTCTCTATCTATAAGTAACTTGGATCTTTAGATACAGAAGGAAACATTTTGTAAAAAGTTTGGTCATGTTGACTTATTTTTAGATCTTACTTTGTTGAACATTACTGCTGTTTACAGTTTATCTCTATTTATTATAGTATTCAAGATAAAAACAACAAAAACAAATCTTTAAAAATTACCAATTGGGGAGCAGCAACCCAACAACCAGTTGTCCAATTCATCTGAAAATGTCATGGCAAATAAATATGACTTAAGGTGGTACCCAACACTTTCACTAAAATTAGTTTGGCTCGTTTAATTTTCATAAAATTTTGTCAAAGTATGTACTTTGACCGTTTAAAAAGAATATAAAAATTTCAAAAATTTTGAACCAACCGTTTTGTCAGAAAAAATACACTGGTTATATAGCAGTTTGACAAACACCAATTTTGATCATTGAGAAGCTTAATATTCCATTTACAACACAACGTAATTAAAACGTTTAGATGACTGTACAGAGTTATCTCCCTGTTGTGTTAGGTACCACCTTAATAAACAATATAATCCCTTGTCATGTTTGCTCTAAATGCTTTGGTTTCAGAGTTATAAGCTAAAACCTACATTTTGCTACTGTGTTCTATTTTTAACCTTGGCGACCATCTTGATTGGTTTGCTGGGTTACCGCACACATTTTTTGAACTAGATACCCTAATAATGATTGGCTAAGTTTGGTTAAATTTAAACAAATAGTTTCAGAGGGGAAGATTTTTGTAAAAGATTACTAAAATTTACGAAAAATTGGTAAAAAATGAATATAAAGGGCACTAACTCCTTAAGGGGTTAACTGACCATATTTGTCATGTTGAATTGTTTGTAGATCTAACTTTGCTGAACATTATTGCTGTTTACAGTTTATCTCAATCTATAATAACCAAAAATTGCAAAATTTCCTTAATATTTCCAATTCAGGGGCGGCAACCCAACAACCTGTTGTCCGATTCATCTGAAAATTTATGGGCAGATAGATTTTGACCTGATAAACAAGTTTACCACATGTCAGATTTGCTCTAAATGCTTTGGTTTCAGAGTTATAAGCCAAAATCTACATTTTGCCCCTATTTTCTATTTTTAGCCATGGCGGCCATCTTGGTTGCTTGGCCGGGTCATTGAACTATTTTTTTAACAAGTTATCCCAATGATGTTTGTGGTCAAGTTTGGTTTAATTTGACCCAGCAGTTTCAGAGGAGAAGTTTTTTGTAAAAGTTAACAGACGACGACGACGGACGACGGACGACGGACGCAAAGTGATGAGAAAAGCTCACTTGGCCCTTTGGGCCAGGTGAGCTAAAAAAGGGTTTAAACACGCCGGATCCTCCTTTTTTCTTATCCGCCACTGATATAATACTAATTAATTTTTCTCGGATTCCTTATCATAAATGAAAATGACTGTGGTGTGCACCGTCTATATCGAATTTAAGTATACAAAAATTATGAGGTTTCTTTATATAAGATACAAAATACGGACTATAACATTGCATTACATTGGTAATAATTTCTGTAAACTTACCCAAATTATATCACATAAATTATTCTCTTACGTAAAGCTTTCTTTATCCATTTTTTGTAATTTTAAAAGAGACAAGCTTGAATTATGGTATCATCAATTGATCAACGTCAAACAGTGAAAATAGTCTTTAAAAATGTAATAGCTAAACAGATAACTGCAACGATAAACTATAACAAATTCCACAAGCGAATCATGTATTGCTTTTTAGGCATTTGATTTTAAATAAGACTGACGGAACAAAGCTAGAATTATTTTTTGTCTACAAAAATCATCAGAAATATATTTGTATTGTCTGATGAAAGAAATTACACGTGATTTATTAGTAGAAATTAATAGTTCCCTGGCCAGTTCATAATATCACATAGACACGTATATACCTTCAAATTGCCGGTTTTTTCCCTTCAAAATGATGACTGGTCATGCAGTCAAAAAAATCTGAAATCGCTTCTAGAATACAATAAGTTCTAGACTGATCGTACAGTAATTTATTTTGGGATCCTCAAGGAAAACATATCTTCTATGGGAAATACGAATATTCTACTTAAATACGAGAAGAAAATTAAAAGAGTATATATTTAACTGTAAATTGATGCAAATATTTGCAATAGAAGATTATTTGCTTTGTACTACGAGAGCAAAATTGTCCATTGATTTCGTTTTTTTCTATCAAGTTGGTGTGATGCACACGTATATTTTATATTGTAATGCATTTTTTTGTTACATTTACTCATTTTTATGATGCTATACATACCTTCACTTTATAGATATAGAAGTAAACAAATGATGAGAAAGTCACTTTAGGCAAAACCGTCCTGTTAACCAGTTGGAAATCATCGCTTCGAAAATCGCGACTTCCGGATAGCGTACAGACTAGTATCTACACTGTGTAACTCGAATTTCTTTTTCCATGTATTACAATAGTATATCATGCAATACTTATCATCTATTGTAAAAAGTGAGTTTTTTTTAACATAAAGAAGTTTTCAACAAAAAAATTTCGCATGACTGAAAAAAGTTTCACTCGTTGTGAAAATGAAATATGAAATTAAGTAACCATGCTAACGAACAATCTAAATCAATGAAGTAATTTCCTAATGGTACCTGACACAGATAGTGTGGCTTCTCTATAGCTGTCAGTGCTTTCAACAATTTCTCGAATGTTGCCATCACTTGGCTGCTTTCTGATGAATCCCTCCAATCAAAGAGTCCCATCAGCATGAAATCCATTGGGTTTGAGAAATAACGAAAATTTAAGTTGTCATAATCGGATTGTGCCATGCCAAGCTGAATGAAGAAGTCGTGGAAATCGACAATCCCTATTATCCTCGCTAACTGTACAAAATGCTGATCATTAGGCTTCAGTAGAAGAGTTTCCTTTTTAAGCCCTTGAAAAATTAAATGGATAAATACATTTTCTTAAGGGGATACCCAGCACTTTGGCCAAACTAGATTTAGCGCATTTAATTCAAAACAAAATTTACAAACTATTAACTATGACAAGTTGACAAAAGCAAAAAATAACAAACAATTTAAATGAATTGATAACAACTGTCATATTCATGACTTGGTAGATACAATTCTCATGTAGAAAATGGTGGATTGAACCTTCTGTATTTCCCCGAATGAGAACTTTGTCAACATATTTTGTCGCTCATGACTGTATATATGTTAGATGATTTAATAGCTATTTAATTTCTTGATCCAGTGCATCTTTCTTTATTAATTTGTTTTCGACCTTTTCTAAGATTTCATCGAATAATATTTAGCATATGTTGTATTTTATTTTAGGTGCTGGATTTGTTGCCAATAGTGTCGATATAAAACGGTGACTTCATTAGAAACAAAAACTGTATTTTAATTTAATAAATGATACATTCATATCTCAAGTCCTTTGTAATTTTTCAAAAAGCCTTTTATTTATTCCCATTTTGATTATTTCCTTTTTTGCAAAGAGAACTGGCAGACGAGTTTACAGTTGATCAATAATCATAAAAACAACATAACTAAGAAATACCTTTAACAATGATAAGTGCATTTATAAACTTTTGTACTGATATATGGGACGAAACCAGAATATTACCCACTTTTAATCAATTAAATCCATAGATGAGGGCAGTAAACTTTATAATATGAACAGACCACAAAAAACAACAGCTATTTTTCTGGTATTATCTCTTGACGTATAACTCTTTTCATCTGTGTTTCTGTTATTAGCTAGTTTTTATTTATTTCTTTTCATTCTATATTCATTAATTTATACTATTACCTGTACAGTTTGGTTCACAATGCTGTTTATTCTAAAAATAGATATTTAATAATTTTTAAGTTATAGCACTCCAATCATCACAACGGTTAGACAAAAAAGGCCAAAAACATTTGAAGAAGATTTAAAATAAAATAAAATAAAAAAAATATAAAACTTATTACAAATACGAGAAATCAAGTGTCCCAGTGATTTTATGTTTTTTCTTACATTTTGATATGCATGTGTTTTGTCTCCGTAAGTGTTTGTCTTTCTTCTCAACTATAATCTCCAGATTCTGTATATTGTTTCCCTTTTTTTATTCATGAATTTAGAAAAGAACATACAACTTTAATGACAAATCATGATTTTAATGCAATTTGTTTTTTAACGATATTTTTAATTGGACTTAAAAAATCATTAAAAGGGTTAGATTAAGAAGGTAATTGTATGGTTTATCAAGCTTCGGTCGTAAAACTAAGATTTTACTGTCGCTAATTGAATATAAAAAGCGACACTTTTCTCCATCAAAATATTTTTTTTTGAATTTTGAAACCATTCTGAAGCGTACGAGAAGTCTAAATACATTTAGTGTTTATGGTATTGTTTAGATATTTAAGACTATTCCAAAGTTCTCGCGAACTTTTTTATTGAAGTAATTTATGCCAAAATATTTATTTTAATATGTGGCATGAAAATAGAGATAATTGCATTGTATCTAAAGCTTGGCCATCGTAAAACTTGATTAGACTGTCGTAAATATCGCGTCACTTGGTAAACTCAATATGATACTATTAATACAAGGCAAGTCAGTGATAACAATGGTTAACATTGTTAAAAATATCTGTCTTCCATCAGAGGTTGTTCTATTAATTTTATAATTTCAAAAACACTTTGTTGATGTATAAGATGAATGAATTGTTTTGATTGTTTTTAGATTCAATTTACATTTTGACTTTTCGACCTTTAACACTACAGTTTAAACAATAATGAATAAAGAAAGTCAACTTATTCAATTGTCTTATGAGTTAACATATTGGATTTCAGGTGTGTCTTACGAAAATTATTTCAACTGCTGTAATGAAAAGTAAATAATGCTAGATAGACTATCTAGAATTGAAACAAAGAACGCTACAAGTTCTGACAGTATATACATAAATGACGGTAATTAAATTCATTAACATTTTTGTCATTTGTTTCAATATTGAGTTGGCATCGAATTTTTAAAAAAGTATTTTTAAAACATGTAGTGCCTTAGAAATCTTTTCTGATCTCCGTACATTAGTTTTCATAAACAAAAACTTTTCGAAAACCATTAAATATGTGAAGATTTTATAGGTACGGTTTGTTTTGAATTCGACCGTCAAACTAACTGATAACAGGTTCATCAGTAAATTTGATTTATTTTGAAAATACATTGAACATACACGTTAGAGAATAGACGTTTTAAAAGATTACTTACCTTATCATAAATCCAATTCAGGAGACATTTTGTTTCATGTGTTTTCCCATGCTTGCAATTCCAAGACGTTTTTGTTCTGACTTCAGACATAGGTATATAACATGTTTCACCTTCGCACATTTCACCAACTTCTATTTCTAGAAGATCTGATGTGGCTTGATGATCTTGTTTTCCAAAACAACGACGATAAAACTGTAGAATTCGACTTAATGCTAATGTCAGGCATTCTTGTGTGGTTGTCGCTAGGTCTGGTGAAATGAGCTGCTTTGAATCTGAATTGATAAGGTATGCCACGATTCGTTGTCCTTTAACGTGAATTTGAAGTTCATTTTTGCTATCAGCATCCATAATTGCAGCTTGAAAAAAGAGACAAAAACGGCTCTTCACTACTTTTAGAGGCCATATGCTAATTGAGGCACCAATAACCCTATAAGCCAACGCAGATGGAACCACTGTCTCTTTTAGATGATAAGCTATGCATATTGTTCTGTCATCTTTTGCATTCTGCAACATTTTTGGAGGGATTTTTTCCTTTACGATGCACGGTACCAAAAATAAATCCGCAGCCTTGTCCATTTCAGTAAAGCGTTTTGGTTCGACGAGAATATCCAGGTGGAGGAGGACATGAACCATATACTCTTTTGTTCTCTCATCTGTCAAAATATCTTTGAAAGCTTGTTGTGACCAAAGAGTTAATAGATCTTTTTTCCTTAGAACTCCAGTTGAAGATAAAGTCTCCAGTATGTTTCGGATGGGTCCTTTCTTCGGCCAAAATATTATGTCTGTAATGAAGGCTCTTAATATATTGACCATTGCTGTTGGCTGAACGACGACGAACTCTCTAAGAGGAAGTTCATCAAAATACAATAATTTTCCTATGGAGTGTTGAACCAGAAGGAAATCCTCTAATCTTCTTCTACTTAAGGCTAATTCATTATTTGACTCGTTCATTTTCATAAGCCTTTCTTTAGTTATCAGTTTTACACCCTCTGCTCGAAGTTTTGTTATCTGTAACTCAAGAGGTACCCATATGATAGGCATTCTTTGCCCCCATGTTGACTGCTGGAAGGCGATATCAACTAATGTATCCTTTAATCTCTCTATATTCAAATCATCTGCGTCTGTTGCATTGATGAAAAATACTTTGTCATACATAATATGCTCCTGAAGTTTGTGTGAGGAAAACATTTCCGTCAGCTCCTCTTCGAACTTTAAAGATAGTTTTTCTTTCTCGTCCTGTAAAAAATATCACTTTTAATGTCGGCAAATAATTAACAAGATGTAATAATAAATTGCATAAATGTTACTTAGTGCAATATGAATATTTTCAAAATCTATTAAAAAAAATATACTCCATGCAATGTTTTTTTGCTATTTCATTGGGATGTAAAGGTGTTGACCGAATCAGACTTTTATTGAAGCGCATAAGCGAATCATTCTAAACATGTGTGCACGAACAAAAGTTTTATAATATTATCAAATTAATAAAAGAAGCATTCGTTTCAAAACGGGTGCCAAATATGGAGCAGGCTCTGTTTACCTTTCTAGAGCACCAGGATCACCTCCAATAATTGGTGGGGTTCGTGTTGCTAAGTCTTTATTTCATATGTTGTTTTTTGTATATTTTTGTTTTTATGTTTGTCTTTTTTTGTTTGTTTGCCTTGCCGTTGTCTTTGAGCTTTTAATTTTGCCATTTGATTACGTCTATCAGTTTTGGAATTTCCTCTGTACTTTTTATCATTTTACTTTCTTCTTTAAACATGCAAAACAGGTTATATAAGTTATGCTCCAGTCCAAAATAGTTGAAAATCGAAAGTTTATTAAAAATGAAGATTTTTACACTATTAAGACAAAAAAGTATAATAACCAAAGCCTTCCTAGATTCAAAATAATTTCCAATTTAATCATTTCATTTTGCTAAAGCATACAACCATTTGGAGGAAAGGGTACAAATTCAATCCTAATTCTTAATGTCTACCCCAAAAAAATGAAATTAACTGGCAAAAGCGAAAAATCAATTATTCTTATTAGTAAATATAAATTATTAAGAAATGGTCCGGTTTTCTTTCGTAAAACTGACACGAAACAAGACAAAGAACAAAGCACCCTCTATATAAAGTTAATATAATAAATTCCGTAAGGAGCTACTTGTATTATGCAAACACCATATCATTTCATCTTTTTTTTTGTCTCATGCATTTCACAGCAAAAATGCAAAGCATGTTTTACATAAGTTTAAAAAAAAAGAACTCTCAAAGCTGAATATATGAAAGCTGATAATATATAAGTACGGAAACAAATTACAGGATAGTGATCACTAACTTTTATATCTAGATCGACGCGTATTATATCACCTTATGGATTAGGCTATACTTTTTTTACCTTCTTTATCTTCTATATAAGAAGCTTTGGATTTCAAATATTTTGGCCACGAGCATCACTGAAGATACATGTATTGTCGAAATGCACATCTGGTGCAAGAAAATTGATACCGTTAATTTTATTATAATTAAACTTTGTACGTGGTTGTACATAAACGCATAGGAAAAATTATTCCACATTACTTTGATTTGTAAAATGAAATATGATTTTCATCAAATCTTTGAAGAATTGAAGAACAAATATTTGTGTACGGTTTATAAGTAAGATAATGTATCGAATAAGGTTTACCTGGACAAATAACACATATCGGGGCGTCACGACTGCCAAAACAAAAAAAAAAAGACCTCCCAGTGGTCAGTTTTCCAGCTGATCAATTCTGACACCCTTTGTGTATTAGACGACACAAAAAAAATGAAAATATGCATGGTTTATAACTTAATGTTCTTGGATTGTTCTGTTTATTAAGTTGCCTAAACGGAGTTTTGAAGACTTTATGTTTTTGTCCCGTTTCTGACTATTATTATTCCTATTCTTCTCTTTCTGACCTCTTAAACTGTCCTACCATTTTTTGGAAGTAGAAGAGGATGAAAACTTTATATATTTTCTTGGTTTAGGTCTGCATCATGGGGGTTGCAGAACCCAATGTTCATGATACCAGGGTGTCTACTTATTATAATTAGAGGGGCTAAAAAATGGGTGGGGTCAATTTTTCAAATTATTTACTGTATGTAGAGTAGATGGAATTATGATTACTTTTATGAATATTAAGAGACACATGTCTGCTTCAACATGGAACTTTTTTTGTTTCAGTATGGGGTCCCCTAAGCATAATTTTAGGGGGGTGAATTTTCATGGAACATTCCAGAACATCAATATTAAATTTATTCTTAAGTTATTAAATGGTATAAGATGGTATCTAATTATGGAGAGAACAATTTGCAGCAGCAGTTTGACTTTGGAATTTTTAAGATGGCTGACGTTACCATGGAAACAGCAAAAATATGAAAAACATCAAAATGCTTCAAATTTATTGAAACTTATAACAAATGTTGCCTTCATATGTAGACTTGAGTTTTGAGTTTGGAATTGCCACAATGGCCGCCGTTTCCATGGAAACTGCTAAAAATATGAAATATTCAAAATGCTTCAAACTATTGAAACTTAAAATAAATGTTGCCTAGTATACGTAGACATGACTTTTGAATTCAATATTTCCAAAATGGCTGTCGTAACCACGGAAACTACAAAAAATGTGAAGAAAACTAAAAATCTTTTAAATATAATGACAGTTTTTACAACTGTTAACTAGCACTGTGAATACCGGAGAACAATGAATTGGGGTCCGTTTTTGGCGACTTTTGTGTTAGCATCCTAACACAGAATTACTAGTTATTTCTTTTTTAAATTATGGGTGACATAACGTTTCTCTAACTTATACATACCTCTGTAAAGCTATCACTATGTGTGGCAGCGAACACAATTCTCGGCATCTTATCGTCACTTTTGTTAGAATAGGTCAATACAGAATTAATCCAATGTTCCAGAATCGCTGTAAAATTATTATAGTCTTTCAAGTCTTTGTAAATAAATTTAGGCAGCTGTATTCAACCGATATTCGTATCTTAACTTTTGGTTTCAGATATTTCAAAGAAACAAACAATGACTGAGGGAATCACCTTTACTTCAAAAGGAGTGAGAATTAATGTGCCACGCGAACACATACTCTGTTATCAGATCTGAGAACTCATAAAAACAAAAGGCTTATATACACATGGAAAAAAGTATTGCAACACCAAATTGAAATTGGAATTAAAAAAAAACACTCTTTATTTTTTTGTGATATAATTTGGAAAAATAGAACTAGTTAAACATTATTTAAGTATCACCTGAGATTAATCAATAAATATCGACTCGATAAGTTTTATCTGCACATGCAGCTACTGTACCCGTAAACAGCAAAATAGATGTTTTTACCCTCATTGTTTTCAACACTTTAAATAACCAAGATTTTAAAGTTATGTGATTGACACCTTGTAATGGGTCCTTGACAACTCTTAATTGCAGCACGATGGCAGATTATCAGCATAAGAGAAGCAGGAATGTAGCTGTAACAACTGCACGTATTGTTGGTCATCACCATTCCACTATAAGTCGTTTTGAGAATAAAAATCAGGCAATAAACGCTGTTAAAGACCTTCCGAGATGAGATAATGAAGACCCCCTATACCATTTGCTAGAGAAAATCAAGCATAATGAAGGTTGGTCAGAAGGAAACCCATTGTATACAAGACAATCCTAAAAAGAGAGTGGTGGCCATTCAGGAGCCTTTTAACAAGAACTGTTCGAGATCAACTCATCGCTACTGGTTATCGTGCAATAAGACCATTTCGGAGACCTTTGCTAACGAACAGACACACAGTTTTCCGTATCTAATGTAGTGCAGAGCTCGCCAAAGTTGGAAATTAGCATCGTGGAGGAAGATCCAATGTTCAAATGGAATTTGGTTCATCTTCCTTGGCCCTATCGTAGCCCGACTGTGAACCATATCGAGCATATATGGGACACTATTGGGCGGAAAGTGCGCGAAAGGACACCCCAGTTCAAACACATCATGAAATAAACAATGCCCTTCATCAGAAATGGTTGCTGCTACCTTAGCAACAAATTAGTCGATTTATGGCGGGAATCAAAAGACGTTAAGATGCGGTTATCCGTTTGAATGGAGACTGCGCACAAAGTACTAGTTCTTTGGCATATAACGATCAACCATGATGTGAACAGTCATCTGAAGATTAATTTTGAAATGTCTGACATTGTAAAGTTCGACTACAGTAAAAGTTGTAAAATGCATTTTTTTGTTCAAAAAACACTTGATTTTGTTATTAAAATTGTAATTATATAAATCATTTTTTTTTTTCAAACATTTTTTGTTCGTTTCAATGCCAATGTTATCATAAACTATGTTTCAATAATATTATACACATATTTTATGATATTTCATCCAAAAAAAGAGGCTGATTTTTCAAGTTTTAACAAATCAAGGTGTTGCAATATTTTTTTCCAAGTGTATAGTTTAATTCAGCTGGAATATGATTAATTTACACTGAACTCATCGTTGATTCTTGTATGAAAAGAGTTATGGAACTCTGTAAAATCTGAACCTTCACATGTGCAACGTCTCAACTGAGTTATCTTAACGCCCTACGATGGTGCATATTGTGATTTTCTCATGACAAATATAAAGTTAAAAAATGACGTTTGTCATGAATTCTCGTTTAAGATGTCCATATTGATCAACATGAATGACAAGATTCAAATTTGAAGCAGATGTAGGATAATATAGTTCAAGATCGCTGTGATTGGCAAGTTAATCATTTTACTATGTATAAAAAACCTCTTATATAAAAAGCTATTTCAGTTCATTTACGGCGTTTGCACCTGCCACCCCCCCCCCCCCCCCCCCCCCCGCCCTCTTTGGTATATATCGTCTCTTCTAATGCATGTTCACCAAAAAACTTCCATTGAAAACATTGCATTATTTTTTTAGGATTTCGATAATCCAGGTTTTCAAATACAGCAGGCTGTCATCTTGTCCTGGACTTCGAAGTTATTAAAATAAGTATATATCGATATGATAGATAAAATTATTGTAAATTCAATAAAAAAAAACTTACATGCCGCTGTGATATCTCCTTGTGGGTATTCGTCCAATTCTGTATTGAGGCCTTTTCGTCCATCAAACAACAGAATAAAAGTTCCCCTGTGCTGGATGAATAATTGGTGTGTCATATCAAACGATTTTTGTCCTCCAAAATCGACTAAATCAGATGGAGCTATGTCCATCATATAAGATTTCTTCTTAATTTTATCCACAACGTCATCTTGAATCGATTTTGCAGTATAAATTGGTCGTTTTTGCAAGTCTTGCAATTTCTTAAGATCATATTTTGGTGGCATTTTTTGACGTCTAACAGCCGGGGTCTGTTTAGGTGTTGGGTTCGGTTTTCTTTGCTGCTGTTTTTGAGGCAACTCATCAGTCTTCTTTGGATTTATAACTTTTTGTTCGGTTTGGCTTTTACTTTGCAGTGGTGTTTTAGTGACTTCTTTATCATCATAATGGGAAGTCGGATTAATTAGGGAATCATTCAAAAGTCCCTGTTGCTTCTTCAATTCAGGATTTCCAAGCAAAAGTTTTGTTAAAACATCGCCACTACCTGATCATCAACAAATACACAATTCAGACAAATTCAGTTATGAAAGTACATGGCCAATATTCCGAATTTTTCAGAATAAAACAATATAGAATAAACACTATTACAGAGTGCACATATGAATAGCACAATGAACCTTTTTGGTTTGACATATGATTTATACTATGATTTTGAACATTGAAACGTTTTAAGCTAAAAAAATTGCAACATTATCCAATAAAAGCAATTATGGTTTAAACGTGATTTTATTTACAAAAATTCAACCATAGAAAACATTCGTACTACTTATACTAAGGTAAAGTTCTAGTGATAAATTATTCATCCTTGTGTAAATGTTATGCAAATTATTTGACAATGTTTTCAATACTCGACATCTTGATAGAAACAAGTCTCCTGAATCTTGCTGTGGGCAACACTTTTCTAAATGAAATAACCGAAAAGCCCTTTTTGCAAAAACTTTAACGTAAACTTATATTTGAATTTTACCTACGTACCGGTTTTCAGTGGTATCATTTTCCTTTGTTCTAAATTTATACCATTTCGTCCAAAATGGATAATCAGTCCATCAGTTGAAAACCAGTTCTTTGGAATTGTTTCGCCAATTAAAATACTTGCTAGAGATGATTTTCCAATGTTACATGGTCCTGCCAAATACACTCTGTTTTCATAGGAAGCAAATGTTCCGAGAGCTACTAGATTCTTGAAGTCATCACTGTTTAGCTGGCTTAGTTTTGTCAAAATTGATTCCGACTTGTCCTGAAATATTCAAAAACTTCAAATTAGAACTAGTCGTAGTAAAAATTTATTTCATGGAGAAACAAACCAAAAAATATGATAAAAAATAACAGGACAAATATAACATCATCATCAATTACAATAATACTCAATAACCTTCATGTTAGACAACGAAAACATTACAAATACGGCTGTTGAACTAGCAACACTTACTGTCTATCTATTTTCAGATTGTATTTTGGACTTTCATCATCGATCCGACTTCTACAAAAAAATAGTTTGTTGTGTTCTCATATTTTCTGTAACATGTATAAATATTCATTAAGAATAAGGTAAGAATCAGCAACCTGTTATGGTCATTCCCTATCGTATTTTCAAACAAATGATCATGATAAACACAACCTTTTCAGAATATGAAAGAACCAATGAGACATTTTATTTTTCGTGAGAATAGTTATACATCCGCTAAAATATTGATTACAGGATCAAATCTGTTTATATTTGTTCATGACATTTAGGTTTTGGTCTGAAACCTCTACATACATGTAGCTTCCTTTGTCAAATTGTGTAATTACAAGCATTCGTTTTTATGTATTTTAAGTTATGAAACAAAACAAAAGTATAAAAAGATATAATCTGAGCTTGTGTTGGAACATCAACATGATGTTAATTGCATATTAGAACTTTTTAATTTGTCGGAGTTTGTAAGTACACAAACAACATACAGGGCAAATATACTTTCATATTTTTATTTCAAAAATATAGATAATTTTAGAAAGAAAACGCTATCAAGGGTTGTGCATGTTGCAGAGTGATTCCATATCCTTATTCTTTCATTTGATAACAACTATACTCAAATATTTACTAATTGACAAGTTACAACAATATGTAGGTAGTGAAAATATGCAAGACGTATGGGTACATACATTCTATAGTTACACAGCGTACAATATTGAACACAACACGTTTAATAATTTCTTGCGTCCGAAGCGCTTTTCTAGATTTACTTTCATCAGGAACGTTCAAAGCCAAACATTTGAACTTAGTTTTTCAACCAACAGCATCCGCAAAGTCCGAAAAACCAATACAAACTACGACTAACAAAATATGGTTTGATATTTTATTTTCTCATTGAATACAGCCAGAGCAAGGGAAGACATTTAAATTCACGCATTGATCATTTTGTCAATTATTTAAAAATACATTGCCTTATGGCAATGCATGTCTTAAAAAATAGTTTGTGCTCAATTCATTGTCTTACTTTATTCTCTGATAAGTCATATTCTATAAATGAGTAGATAAGGATAGAATCATAATCGTCACTATAACTTGAACAAATTACTTATTGAAAAATCATCATCCGTATAGAGCGACATAGAAATGATAGAGGCGGATAATAAAAGATGATGTTAACTGATTGATTTTCAAATTCGTTTGAGATTGTTTAAATCTTTGATGTTTTGTTTATCATTTTGAATAAATGAACACAATGAGGGGAATAGTCTGCTAAGAGGATCTCCATGTTCAATGCCGCATTACCAGTATATATATCGACGCGATGTTGTATATTTAATGATAGTACCATTTTTTCATTGTATAGTAAGTTCTGTTTTAATTCCGTTATATGTTTTGAAATCAAATGAAACGAGATTCATAATTCATTGCATTCCTCACATGATTAAATTTTATGCTTGATCCCGTTTAGTCTTCAAAAGACTCAGCACGGACGCTTGAATCCAAGCATTTTTGGCCAAGTTGAAGCCAAAAGTGGATCCAAAATTCTGAAAGGTTTGGTCCTCTAGGATAGCAAATACGTATTATGGCGAACCATTCAAGGTGTTCTAAACAGTTATTTTATAAGTATGGCCATATCATTAAAAAAACATCTCAACGCAGAATTTATAGGATTTATAAACACCGTAAACATAAAATATGATATCACTTTAAGATACTTTATCAAAAGATACATCCAAATTTTCAACCTAAAATATGTGTATCTATGAACAAATTAGTACAGGTTTCATATGGTTTGTGGGAGTGAAATTCCTGACATGTTAAACAGTGAAATATGGATAACATTCATTAAAATCTATAAAGTTGCCACTGACACGGCATATATAAAACCACTTAAGTTATCAACAAATAAACACCATATAATAGCTAAAGGAACCTGTGAATAACTACACAACTGTACATTTAGATGCATCTTTTTCTTACTCTTTTTGCAGCAAAAATTAAATGCATCAATACCTTGCCCGAATAGAAAAGATCCTACAAAGATGAAGTCAGATCTAAATCGTCCATATCTCACGAGTTGTGAAAAAATTTAAAATGAATTATGAAAGATTTGTAAATTTCAACCCTAGTCACCTAGAACATTTTAATTGAATTACATGTAAGCAAACTGTATCTTTTCTGTCGAGGTGTTACATAGCGCACTGTGGATTAATTAATTGTATAACATGGCCGAACCTATAGAACAGAAATTGTTTATTCCCCAAAGGATTCTTGTTGTTTTATGAAAACGTTGTAAATCTACTATTCGTGACAAAAAAATGTCGGCTTAAATAAAAAAAAGAAACCAGTGTATCCTTCGTTCAGTAAATTCAATATATGCATGAGCAAGCTAGTTACCTTGTCGGTGGTTGTCATATTAAAGTTTCAGTCATATAAATCAGATATAATGTACTATGTTGAAAGTCTTTTCGTACTGGACAATTTAGGAAAATACTTTTTTTTGTGAAATTCAGTATTTTATTTGGAACTGATCTTAGACCAAATGTAAGGGCATACAAAAGTAAATGTGATAAACTCAACATTGCTAAGGTCATATTAAGCAAAACGCTCTTGTTTTATTTGAATATTTCATATTTCATCTTAACACAACATTTTCCTTTTTTGAATTCTTAACTGTAATGTTTATTCAATAATTTGAATTCTAATTAAAATTGAGAATATAAATGCGGAATGTGTCAAAGAGACAACAGACCGACCAAAGAGGTAAAAGCAGTCCAAAGACAATAATAGGTCTTCAATACAGCAAGAAAATCCAGCACCCGAAGGCGATCTTCAACTGTTCCCTTAACTCACATATGTACTAGTTCGATGATAATGGACGTCATACTAAATAGTATTACATTCTGACAGTTTTTGTGGTTTACTAAAATATACACTTTAATTCAAGTAAATTATGATTGCTTTTGATGTCTCTAATATACCACTGTGTGACTGTACGTATTGAAATTTTGGATCCTGAATGCTCTTCAAATTCGTACTTGTTTGGCTTTATAACTATTTTGATATGAACGTCACTGATGAGTCTTATGTAGACGAAACGTGCATCAGGAGTACTAAATCATCAGCTTGGTTCCTTTCATAAGTTTCAGCAAGTCGAAATGTACTATTGAATTATTTGATTGTGCATTTTTGTGTCAATCATTTTCTTTGATAGCTTTTTAAACGAATTCTCTCGAGCATATATTTGCTTTGTCTATCTAAGAAATTCAAAGTAAACTTCAATTCAAACGTTGAGTCATGATATCATGATCTTTAAATCGTTTTAAAAAACGACCCAAGACGGAAGATTCGCGGTTATCGGCCCGATGACATCTATTTCCATCGTATTTTGCAATTGAATATATTATGTTTTTACTTAAAATACTGACTCAGTACAGTTTTGAAAGAGGTAACAGTTGTAACTGAAAGTCTGGATTCGATAATAAATGTTAACAAATAACTAATAAGGTCGTAGTGATGTTTTGCTTATAAGACTCCTTTTAAGAAGGACATGAAGGATACTATATTAGAAAAAAACACATTAAGTAATTAAACACGTATAAATATAATAAATAAAAAGTTTAATCCTTCTTCTTTCTTTTGGTACCTCCTTTATAAAATTTAAAGAAGGATGGAGTTTAAAGTGCTACCTTAAGAAAGAATTTAAAGGTGAGACAATACCACACGTGTTTAGTGCATGATCAATGTTTTCGAGATTATAAACAAAATAAAGTTTAAAAGAAAAATAACACAATTTTATTCAAACAAGGCTGAAACATCTGGTTCAATCAAACTATTAATAATTTCTGACATTATCTATTGGATGAACAGATTGGGACACTTGAAGAAAGAAACATGTTGAGCATGTTGATTATTGGTAGAAAATTCTTTCTTAACTGTGTCAACTTACTGTTATTACTAATATAATGCACTATACTTTTTATTTGAATTCTCCCTAAATGAGCAATCGGTAAATTTAACATGTTCAAGAAAATGGAATGACAAAAGAATTTATCAATTCAGAAGGATTTTTTCGGATCTTATAACTTGAGGAAAGCCATTGCCGCAACATAGAAATACAATTGTATTGTAGCAAAAAATCACCAATGATGGTATTGAATCTGTCGACACATACACAGTTTGCATAGGGGAATGCAGATAAAGAAAAAAAATGCACACGTGATAAGGGATCTTATGTCTAGACAATGACAAGTTATCTGCTTTGTTTGAACATTATTTATTTTTTGGTATTTTGCTTGATATGGTTTTTTTCGGTGTTATTTAGTAGATATAAGAAAATGAGTATTATATGTTATTCATTCATCATAACATTACTTTTTAGTGAAATTATTTTCTTGTGACTTTAATTGTTTCCATGACCAAGACTATTTGAAACAGAGGCGAAGATACCAATGAGATATTCAAAATCATAAGTCGACCTGACAATATCATGGCAAACAAAAAACGACCAAATAACAAACAACAGTATACATAATACAACATAGAAAACTATAGACGGGGCAAATCATTTTTCAATTCATTTTTCTTGAACTGTGACTAATAAATATATATGTAGAACACCAAACATTTACACCCCTAGTTTTTGGTTGGGTTCGTATTGTGTATTCTTTAGTTTGCTATGCTATGTCATGTGTACTATTGTTTGTCTGTTTGTCTTTTTAATTTTTAGCCATGGCGTCGTCAGTTTGTTCTCGATTTATGAGTTTAACTGTCCCTATGGTATATTTCGTCCCTCGTTTACACATAAACACAATGTTATGCTTACCTCAGATTGCGAAATTCTAATGTATTGACAAGGCTGATGTCCACATATCACTGCTCCTTTTAGAATTGCACATTCGTTATCGTTCGGAGTAATGATTCGTTTTTCAGGAAAACATTTTCTCACATCCTCCTGAAGTAAGGGACAGTCAGCTAATTCACCTACCATGATTATATCCATGACCTTATGTGCCTCTTTATAATCTGTTAAAACTTTCCTAATAACAGATATGATTTTTTCTATAGTTGGTTTTAATACATTTCGTATTATGTCATAGTCAATGCGCAGTTTATCTCCAAATAAAGATATTTTGCTGCTATATTTTGAAGAATCAACTAAGGACATCAAATCACGCTCTGTTTTTTTTACTACAAAATCCAACAGCGAATGTGAAACTGTGATATTGGCTTTACTGCTAATATTAATTTTTTTGATTTTTTCAAAATCGTGCTCAAAATCCTTAAAATCGGCTTCATATTCTTCGCTATATGATTTCATCACGGATTTGCCAAAAATTGTATCTAACAATTCTACAAATCTTTCATTCACGGAGGAGCTTCGACAATCAATTCCTGATGTTTGATATTTTTGCAATAGCTGGTCTGTACTTTTCGTCAGAACTGTTATGCCATCTAACTCTATGTGACAAAACAAAAAAGAATTAACAACTAAAACAAAAAGTGAAAACATTTTTTATGTATACAAATTCTAAAAATTTTTAACCTGCATTAATAGGTATTTGCTTAAAACGAATTCAAGGAGTACTAACACAAAGGTTCCTGGTTCGATTCCCGTTCGGGATGAAAATTTCAGGAACTCAATTTTCGGCTCTCCCTTGACACCATTTGCGAGTATGGTCTTAAGGAAACGATGATAGTCCGTCGGAATATGACGATAAATGGCTGACCCGTTTTAAGAGAGAGCCATATCTCTTGCACGTTTAAGACACCCTTGTAGATTTCGAAAAAGAGTAGGCTAATGCCGCTACAAGGCAGCACTCTCACCTGCAAAGTGGAAAGGGATTGATATAAGTTGCAAAACTTGTTTCCCAATCCACTCTAAATAAATATGTTTAAACTAACTAAAACAAATTCTGATTAATAATGTAACATTTTTCTGATACCTTTTATTTTCATGATTACACAAAGAAATTTATAAATGATGATACAGTTTTGAAAAACAGTTGTTTAAGATTAATATGAGTTTAGTTTCGTTGTTGCCAAAAAAACAAAGCACTTGATAATTGTTTTGCATAGACAAATATAAAATTACCGAACTTCGAGGAAAATTCAAAACGGAGTCAAATGGTAAAAGAAAAACTGAAACACATCAAACGACTTACTAACAACTGCCACATTCCTTAAATGGTACAGATTGTAGAAAATTGCATTATTAAACCTTTATAACTAGCTTAACCTCTCACTTTTATGACAGCCGCATAAAATTCCATAATACTGACAGCGATGTGTGAATAAAACAAACAAACATTAAAGGTAAAAAAATTAAAAAATACGCGTACGGCATTAGACATTGTATTGTTATCTTAATCACTATAAATTCAATCAAATATGTAACAATACAAAACTGTTTTAGTTAAGCAGTTAAGTTTATATCATTTAGAAATATAATATATTAGTCACCTTAAATATTTTATATTTGTTCAAGATTGATCTACTATTATCTAAGTGATGTTGTATCCCTTTAGACTAGAAACTAGAGGCTCTAGAGAGCCTGTGTCGCTCACCTTGGTCTATTTACATATTAAACAAAGAACACAGATGGATTCGTGAAAAAATATATTTTGATGATGGTAATGTATGTGTAGATCTTATTTTACTGAACATTCTTGCTGCTTACAATTATCTCTATCTATAATGAACTTGGCTCAGTAGTTACTGAGGAAAATATTTTAAAATTTATGAAAATTGTTAAAACTCCTTCAGGGGTCAATTGACCTTTTTGGTCATGTTGACGTTATTGTAAATCTTACTTTACTGTACACTATTGATTATTACAGTTTACTTCTATCTATAATAATATTAAAGATAATGTCAAAAAGCTGCCAACTGTTCTTAAGATTACCAATTCAGGAGTAGCAACCAAACAACAGTTTGCGTGATTGGTTTGAAAATTTCAGGGCAGATATATCTTGACCTTAAACATTTCTAATGGCGTCATATTTAATCTAAATGCTTTGAGTTCAGATATGAGCCAAAAACTGCACTAACTTCTTGCATCTATTATCAAGACAGTAGTTTCAGAGGCGAACATTTTTGTGTTAACAAAAATTTACAGTAATAATTTTCAGAACAGATAGATCTCGACCTGATCAACAGTTTTAATTCTGTCAAATTTCCTCTAAATGCTTTGGTTTCAGAGATATAAGCCAAAATCTACATTTTACCCCTATGTCCTTTTTTTAGCCATGGCTGCCATCTTGGGTTGGTTGGCTAAGTCATCGGACACATTTATTAAACTAGATACCCCAATGATGATTGTGGCTAAGTTTGGGTAAATTTGGCCGAGTAGTTTCAGAGGAGAAGATAATTGTTAAAGTTAAAGACTACGGACGACATACGCCAAAGCTCACGTGGTCTTTCGGGTCAGGTGAGCTAAAAATGTCCATTGTGCAGAGTTGCTTTTTGGCTATACATGTAGAAAACTTATAAAAAAACTTTAAAAAAAACTTTAAAACATTATTTCACACAATTTTACGTTAATATTGTACTTAAAGTGCGGAAATCACAATGTGATCCGTGTTAACTGAGCTAACCTTTTAACAGAAATATAAGTTAATGTTATCTTACCAGTGTTTTTTTCAGATCTTTGAATATACTTTACTTTTGCACTTATATCAAATTTGTTGTCAGCAAAATAAAACATAACGAAATGTGTATTCTTTTCAAAGGGGATGTATGTAGACACATCCACATTCATTTTCATCTATAAAACGGTTTACTCCTATCCCTCCTACTGCCTGTCGATACAATTATTTTGGGCATTGCACAAGTCATATCTTCTTTGACTGTTTATGACGTTAAAGTACTTAATTCCTGGAATGTGTTTTAGTTCATTTTATCATTTATTTCTAATTGCTTTTGGCTTTTACCTAGCTGTCAGTAACTGCGAGTACTCTCAATTCGTTCTTTCTAGTTAATTTGATTTGTTGTAAGGCTTTTTGTTATCTACTGTTTACTTATTGAGAGTTATATCTGGTATATCATGTATATATACCAACTTTAAAAGTGTTTAATATTACCATAAATTTTCACTTCTACGTACTATGAACATCAAATTTATTTATTTTGTAGAAATATTTCTTTAACAATTTGGACGATATGCCTAACAACAAAATTTTCATAAACCTGTGTATAATTGTATTGTAAATAGCGGATTTTTGTTCAAGCTTATTGCTGTGTTTCTTAAATTATTTACTATTTCACAGTGTATAATATTGTTACTCTATTTATTCGTCCCTTATTTAAAGGATTTTGTGTTTACATTGTAACATAGATCAAAGGAGTAGGTCCGGTAAGGGCCGTTTTGGGCCTCAAATTTCAGGTTCATCTAACAAAAATTTTTGGACACTTTTTAAACACTTAAGTGTCTATTTAAATTGATTCGATTAGTTTATGTGAAAGATTTTAACTGATTTAGTCATTGAAAACGCTCTGATTCAAGCTTAAATATGAAAAATCTATCAAATATGCCAAAAAACGTCACTTTTCAGATGGTTTTTGTCAAAAATGAAAGTGGCCGCATCCGTGTTTATCCTCAACCTTGATATATGTTTTGTATTATCATCAAATACAACTTACATTTAAATATTATGAATGAACACGAATGCGTCCACTTTCATTTTAAACGGAAACCGTCTAAAAATAAACAAAATGCTGAAAGGAGCAGGTCCGGTAAGGACCGATTTTGACCTCAAATTTCAGTTTCATCTGACAAAAGATTTTGACCACTTTTTAAACACTTGAGTGTCTATTTCATATGATTCAATTAATTCATGTGAAAGATTTTATCTTATTTTGTCATTAAAAACAATCCGATTCAGTCTCAAATATGAAAAATCTATCAAATATGCGAAAACATGTCACTTTTTAGATGGTTTTTGTCAGAAACGAAAGTGGCCGCATCCGTGTTCATCCTCAATCTTTACATATGTTATGTATTATCATCAAATACAACTTCCTTTTCAATATTTTGGATGAACACGAATGCGGCCACTTTCGTTTTACACGAAAACCGTCTAAAATTTAACTAAAATGCTGGAATTGTGAAGATTTCAGTAATTTCGCATGACTTAGTGGTGCTACTATCCAATATTTATGCATTGTCTTGTCAAAAACAGCTCATATTTATGAAGCAGAACCATTATTCTATTCCATAGGTAACTAAAAGTTTACATTTTAACAATTTTGTAAAACTACTATATTTTGGGGCCAAAAAAAAGGTCTTACTGGACCTACTCCTTTTGAAGATTTCAGCAATTTGGCATGACTTAATGATGCTAGAAAGCGATATTTGTGCATTGTATTGTCAAAAACAGCTCATATTTATGTAGCAGAAGCATTTTACTTCCCAAAATATAGCTTAAAGATTACATTTTCACAATTTTCTAAATCTGCTATATTTGTGGGCCAAAAAGGGGTCTTACTGAACCTACTCCTTTATTCGTTCAGTGTATGGTCACTGTATGTTCCAGATAAGGGTGATTTATTGGTACCATTTTAAAGTGTAAACCCAGTTCAATGGTTTGCTTCTTTCCTAAGTCAGGAATCTGATGTTCGTTTGTTGATGTGGTTCATAAGTATTTCTCTTTTTTATACAGACTAGACCGTTGGTTTTCCCGTTTGAATGGTTTTACGCTAGTTATTCTGTTATTGTTGGGTCCTTTATAGCTTGCTGTTAGGTGCGAGCCAAGGCTCCGTGTTGAAGACCATACTTTGACCTATGATGGTTTACTTATTTAACTTAAGACTTGGACTAAGCAAGCCTGACGATCATTGATGTTACACGGAAAGAACCCGTCTTTTAAAAGATTATAGTAGAAACATAAAGATAGTAGGTAACATGCATGTAGTGTTATGAAATATCAAAAGAAAATTTCCCAAACAACTGTCAGTTAGATGCTGTGATAGAAAAAATAATATCACCCTTTTTTTCAAATATAACCAGTAGAGACAAAGTGATTAAGTATCTACATGTTTTTCAGGCAAATAAATCTCGTTTCTGGTGCAATATGTTTTTAATCTTATAAAAACAACCTTCATGAACAAATTGTAAAGCCTCGGTCACAACAGATCGTACGATTTTTTCGTCGTGGAAGATCTATTAAAAAAGTTGTCGCGGCACTGACGTGCAAAATGTCAAAAAAAATATTTCAAGCAATCTTATCAGCTACGACATGTCCACGATGGATGCACGACGGAGAAAAAAAAATTGTAATTGTACTGTCGTCAGTAAGTCGCATGTCGGTCGTGTGACAGTCGTACGACAATCGTGAGTTGTTTTGGGCTATTTTGCAAGTTTTCATGTCATGGAAAGCGCGTGTTACTGTCGTGTTACTGTCGTGCCGCTGTCATACCACTGTCATAGGACTGTTCTGGCACTGTCTTGAAACATGCAAGGCTCCATCCGCATGAAACCAACGAAATCACCGGCAGATTACCACTCCAAATCTTGCATTAGTGTATACTTTACTGCCAAAACATCAGGCGCCGTTCGATCCATGGCCTAACCCATCAACGTCGGGCGTTTCGCCGCTTCCTATACTATTCACGACTCGAATCAACACTAAAAGGGCCATATTTTGCTCTTGTTGGAGTCCGAAAAGGAGCCTTTTTAGCAAGGCTAAGCATTATCGTTCTGGTGGTATAGCCATCCTTTTTAAACGGCAGACGGTATTTTTTTCCAAACATTCATTCCCGCCGAAGTATTCTTCTAAATAAAACAAAAATATGTTGCACGACAAACGTACCACTGTTGTACGACAGAGACACAATGCTGTGGGAGCATCGTATGAAATTTGGTATTCGCGAGACCATCATGCGACTGTTCCACGAGTGTCTTGCGACAGTCGTAGGATTGTCGTCCGACAGTAGTGCAAAAGTCTTACAATGTTTTTTTATTAAAATGGTTAATGTTGGTACCCACGACAATATGTTTATCGCACGACCGTGGTAAGACACTATTACGACAGCCACAAGACAGTGACACGATAAAAAAAATCGTAGAGCAAAAAAGGTGCATGTCCAATTTTCGTCCCACGATATACCACAGCGCCACGATGCTAAAAAAATCGCGCGACTGTCCTACGATGATCACAAATGAACCACTATTTGACCAATTTTCATGTCGTGGCGCAGCATAGATGTGTCCTGTTTTTTTTGTGACCAGGGCTTAAGGTTATTATCATGTGATTTCAAAAATATTGATACAAAGAAACTAAAAAAAATACATTATCATTACATTAATTAAAAGGGTGTTTGGCAATATACAATGTATTATAGTATAATTTACTCATCATAAAGACCAGAATTAAATATTGCATTTACACTAGACGCGAGTTTTGTCTACAAAGGACTCTTAAGTGATGCTCGAATAAAAAAAATAATAATTTGAAAAGGCTAGTTGTATTATGAAGTTGAAGAGCATTGAATACCATAGTTTCTAAAAGTTTTGCCAAATGCAGCTAAGGTATACTCAATTTTTAAATCCAAATGTCAGAGAAAAGTAAGTTATCTTCAATTTTCTTCTCTTTGGAAGATTAAAAAAACTGGGGTTACTTGAAAAAATGCCATATTCAACCATGTCATGACTATTTTAATGTTACATACTAGTAATTAAAGGAACATGCAATACGAAATGGTTATCTCCCTTTGATACTTCATATAAAAAATACCAGATTTCTATTGATTAATACGAGGGAGACATTTTTCTCTATCCATTTTTAAATGTCAACCTCTTATTCAGACCTAACCGAAATTGATAATTTGATACCACAGTCCCACGAGGCAACAATCGCACTATGATCTGTCGTGCAGATATCAGTAAAGTCGTAGTACGGTCGTTGTGGGATCTTCATGATTGTGATGAGCGTGGCTGAAGCTAGGTTTACTCTGCCGATCAGATAAACTCGATGATCCCGACTGTCCAAATTTCTACGACCAAGCTCAACCAAATTCTTGATCGGGCCTGTTTTCAACTCTTACCCGACCGCCATCCGACTATACACGACCTTGACTCGACAACTCACGACTCCTTATGACTCCATTAGGACTCCATCCCGACAACAAAATGAATGCTTTTTCCATAACTCCGATCAATTTACGATCTTTACATGAACTTTACTCGACTAGCTAGACCAAATCAATTTTCACGATCTTAGTCTGATCTCGACCAGACCAGATCGACTTAATCGTATATGGGTCGTAGGGATAATCGAGAATTGGTCGGGTATGCACAATCTTAATATTAAAACTTACGAAACTTTTTTTCCCACCGCTTCGGAGTGCATGGACATTGCGCGTACATGTAACCCTTGTCCGTTCGTACATAAAATGAAACGCCGTATACAAAATGCCATAAAGCACATTTCAAATGCGAATTTGGGCGGCCGTTCTTGAGTAATATGACCTTTAATATAATTATATTGTTATATATGCTAGCTGGGGTATAATCAGTGTCCTATCGACACATTCTCCGTTTATTTGGTTTTGTTCAGTACAAAGTTCGAGTGAAATCATACATTTAAAATATCTAAATAGAAATAAAGGAATTGGATTTGTAGGCAAGGTGGTAAGAGCTCAAAGAGATAGATTAAAAGCTGTGACGGACTTTGAAGAGTGCAGAGAAGACGAACAAGAAGGTGTAGACAGCAACGGGCGCCGAGAAATCTAGGTGAGGCAGTGGCTGAAACGACGACCACATGTGGGCACTATCAGAATCTTGCACTTACTCAACAAAGAGTAACCCAATGGTTATAAAAACCTCCTCATAGTGGATACTGATATGTAATGGTAGTTTTAATGTTCTTTTTTGGAAATTACATCACAAAATGACATTTGTAACTGGTTAAGAACTTATGTTGGATAGCAATATACATAAACTTAACTGTACAATCCCCTTGTCCTTGCGTTCTTCCAAATAAAGCGTACTGTACGTGTCATATATGGGCATTAGTATTTATCATAGATTGATATCCAGTAGTTGAATGGTTAAAGACACAAATTTTCATTTTGCTAAATCAAATCAAATCAATTTATAGAATGAATTGCATAAATAAAACTTATTGAAAGCTTTAAACACCGGAGCAGTTTTATTTGTGATAATTTCTGAATTAAAAAAGAAGAGTAAATATAATCAATAAAATTGAGAAAGGAAATGGTGAATATGTCAAAGCGACAACCACCCGACCATAGAGCAAACAACAGCCGAAGGCAACCAATGGGTCTTCAATGTAGCGAGAATTCCCGCACCCGTAGGTGTCCTTCAGCTGGCCCCTAAAATATGCATAATAGTACAGTGATAATGGACGTCATACTAAACTCCGAATTATACACAAGAAACTAAAATTTAAAATCATACAAGACTAACAAAGGCCAGAGGCTCCTGACTTGGGACAGGCGCAAAATTGCGGCGGGGTTAAACATGTTTATGAGATCTCAACCCTCCCCCTATACCTCTAGCCAATGTAGAAAAGTAAAAGAATAACAATACGCACATTAAAATTCAGTTCAAGAGAAGTCCGAGTCTGATGTCAAAAGATGTAACAAAAGAAAATAAATAAAATGACAATAATACATAAATAACAACAGACTACTAGCAGTTAACTGACATGCCAGCTCCAGACCTCAATTAAACTGATTGAAAGATTATGTCTTCATCATATGAATATCAGGTACAATCCCTCCCGTTAGGGGTTTAGTATCATACTATCATAAAATATATGAGAAGAACATAACCGTGTCATGCCAACAACTGTTTTTTTAGAAATAAATATGTTTAGTTCCGATGCAAAGACCCTATCAGTGAATCAATGTTAAAGCCAAAATATGCAATCTTTAATGACCTGACAACAGTATCGTAACTATATCCCCTTTTAATAAGTCTATTTAAAGGTTTTGTTAGTTTCTGAGGAGAATACTGACATTTTTGTGCTTTATAAAGAATATTTCCATAAAATTTTGGATGTGAAATACCTGAACGTATAAGATGTCTGCATGTTGAGTTATATTTACGAATTATTTCCTTATACCGGTGATAAAATTTAGTAAATGTTTTGACCAGTTTGTGATATCGAAAACCCTGGTGTAATAATTTTTCAGTAATACATAAATTTCTCTCGCTAAAATCTAATACATTGTTACATACACGAGCGAATCGTACAAGTTGAGATATATAAACACCATAAGATGGTGACAAGGGAACGTCACCATCTAAAAATGGATAATTAACAATAGGAAATGAAAAATCATCTCTTTTATCATAAATTTTTGTATTAAGCTTCCCGTTTATGATATAGATATCAAGATCGAGGAAAGGGCAGTGGTCATTGTTATCATTAGCTTTATTTAAAGTAAGTTCTACAGGATAAATTTCTTTAGTATACATACTGAAGTCGTCATTATTTAGAGCCAATATATCATCCAAATATCTAAAAGTATTGTTAAATTTTTGTATCAAATGTTGTTTTGATGGGTCTTTGCTAATTTTCGTCATAAATTGTAATTTTAAAAATTATTTTTATGTCTACCTGTGCGAATTTCAAACGCGCAATTTTACACCAGTAATGAAAACCTTCTTTCATTTATGGGTAGACTTTACATAGATAAATTCAGCCGTATTTGACGTGAAACTGTACTTATGTGTCCCGTCATACTTTGAACCACACCATTATTTTATTTATTATTTTTACTGTAAGTCTGTTTTTTGTTATATCTACTTTACGTGAGTCTGCATTTATGTATGCCGTCATACGACAAAATTATTTTTATATCTACCTGTGCGAATTTCAAACGCGCAATTTTACACCAGTAATGAAAACCATCTTTCATTTATGGGTAGACTTTACATAGATAAATTCAGCCTTATAAGAAAAGCAAAATGAGAATGTTAAATTTGATGTATGCCTTTTTGTGCTACTTTGTTACATTTGTTGTTTATGTAGTGATATTAAGATGATAACACAATATTGACTGTTGTACCCCTATTTTTGACATTTTTACTCTTTGAGTATGTTTGTTTTGTTCATGCATCGTTGACAATGTAATGGAATTTGATGCGACTGTCATACAAGTGAGAGGTTTAGCTAGCTATAAAACCAGGTTCAATCCACCATTTTCTACATTAGAAAATGCCTGTACCAAGTCAGGAATATGACAGTTGTTATCCATTCGTTTGATGTGTTTGGACTTTTGATTTTGCCTTTTGATTTTTGATTTTCCTTTTTGAATTTTCCTCGGAGTTCAGTATTTTTGTGTTTTTACTTTTTTTTTTTTTTTTTTTTTATTTTTTATAGATCACAATACCTCCAAGTCCAACAATCATACATTCAATTCCGTCCTGTGATTTTGGTTCATTCTCTCGTTCCGGTAGATTTTGATAGTACACGAACGCAGCTTCTGCTTCTGTTACCATATTGAATTTGTCTTTGGGTATTCCTCCCTTGAGAAACGAAAAAAAAACCAAATCTATAATCCTAGTTCAGAACATTTTAAGACAGAATTAAATTGTATTTCAATGGGTTTTTCTAGATCACCTTTGAAACGTACCCTTACATTTTGTAATAAGTCATGGTCTATCTTCGTCGCGTGGTCGTCCTTGGTCAAAAAATAAAATCACAAAGATACTGAACTCCGATGAAAATTCAAAACGTAAAGTCCATAATCAAATGGCAAAATCACAAGCTCAAACATATCAAACGAATGGACAACAACTGAAGTAATTGATAAGTCATGTATCAAATGTAAGGTTAATACATGTAATACGACTTGCAAAGAACATTAGGGATAATCGACGTACTTATTATCTAATATCCTATAAAAGCGATGGGTGAAGAGATTCTGATGATAGAAATGGTAATAATGTCAAATTCCTACTTCTTAAATTTGTGTTAACGCAAACAATTTTGTTCTATAATTTCAAAAATTGTATTTGGTTTGTCTACAATGGGAAAGGGGTGACATGTCACTTGACCGTAACCTTCATTCTATTTATCTACTCCCCAAAAGCTGATCTAGAAAACAAAGAGACAATGAATCTTAAACCTATGACTGCTGAGTTTATTCACGGACTTTATAAAAAGGCGGTATTGTGAATATAGACTAATGAACAGACATACTTTGATGTGATTTTTGAAATCTATATATACATTTATTAATACTTCACAGTTCATAATTATACGTTTTCAAAAATCAATGGTGTTTATCATTGATTAATGAAAGTCGTATGATCAAGTACTTAAATCTTGGTTATCAATGAAATGTGGAAGTTATACTTTTTAATCCTGCAATTGTGGGTCTTACTATACAGATAGAGCCCTACAAGTATCACTTTAAAGCCACCCCCCCCCCCCCCCCCTCACTGCCGGACTACATATTTGTATTGCTGTTGATGAGTGTTGTATGAACCTGCGTGACCTCAGAATGTGTAGTGCAGTCGCATTCCAATGACGTATTGTTTTAGCTTATGCTAACTAACGATTTTTTTCATACGTTTTGTTTGTTTTCAAACAATTCTTTACAGCAATAAGAATTAAACCAATTTCCCGATAACAGACAAATACGAACAGCAGTATTCAATCATCGATTTCAAAACTTGAGTGTGTACATGGGTAACAAAATCAACCATGTCAATTTCAGCATACATGTTACGTGAATGTCAAGTTCAGTTCAAAATTTTGAAGCGTAGGACAACTTGTACACTTCTGTTTCCGATTGTACAATGTTTTGTTAATTGTTTAACTGTTGAAGTTAGTTGTTATTTTAAAATAGATAATTATTTAACTTGAGCGATGTATTATTGTTGACCATTCCAGGTTCTTTTTTTGTGAACCCGTCTTCAGCTGAATGTGTGAATTTAATATTACTACGCGGGCCGCATGGTATTTTAAATAGAAATTAGATGCAATAAATGTGAATTATTCTGTCTTCCAAGGAACAAACAATATACAGAATTTTTTCAAGGATAAAGTGAATAACTGTTAAGTGTCTTTTAACATCAGTAAATAGCGCGCTTAATCTCGCATTTCACCTGTATCTTAGCCTCGTTCAAACACAGACAGATATCTAAAGACACTAATTATTTATTTTCTATAGATTAGCAAACAACCATGTTTCATCGCTATATCTTGTAAAATCCCACAAGGAACATGAGTAGCTAACAAAAAAAACCCAACTATGATTGTCAATGAAGTATGGAAGTAATACTATTATACTAGCAAACAACCATGATTCATCGTAATATCATGTCAAACCTTAGAATCAAACACATAAAAATGAATACATAATTGTCAATGAAGTATGAAAGAAATACTATCATATAAGCAAACAACCTTATCACACTATCATCGTCCTAAAGATTCATGACATATGTGCCACTTGACATTAAGAAACCAAAAATAAATCATTCATCAGTGTATGTCATTGAGAAAGCTTCAATTAGTGTTGTAATAAATAAAAATAAAATACATGGCAGCAAAAAATAGAAAGAAGTCACTAGCTAGTATTCCTACGGGAATATTAATAGTATCACTTATTTATATACAGAAATTTATAAGAAATGTAAACCAATCTACTGTTTCGCCTAGACTCATTAATCGAAGATTGGCTGTCGTAATAATTATCATTTATCATTCGTTTAACAAAATGATCTAATAACGACCTTTATTTCAACAACGCATAATTTTGCCATTGATCACTACACCATTGATAAGCATGGGTCATACTAGAAGATGACAACAAGAAAAGAAATAAAACAACGAATAAACATATAAGATTTAAACACAATTTTACTAATGAAGATAAGAAACGGGACATAAACTTTCATAAAGAGTTTGTTCTCAACTTATCTAAAAGACATATAGACAAATACTGTTTAGTGTCTTTAAATATCAGCTGTATCTGTACGAGGCTAGGAAACAAGGTGTATGCGAGCTTTCAGCGAGCTATTACACCTGTTTCGAGCCGAGTACAAATAAAGCTGCTATTTAAAGACACTAAACAAATATTGTCTTTATCCTGCAATTAATTCTGTATATAATTTGTGTTTTGAAAGACGCAAAAACACATGTCTTGCATTTATTTTCGATTTGAAATAACTTGTGGCCCGTGTAGTGATACGATACAGTAATCACACATTCAGCTGAAGGCGGGTTCGCAAAAAAAAAAAGAATCTCGAAAGGTTAACAATAATACATCGCTCGATGTGAATAATTATCTATTTTAACATAACAACTAGTTTCAACAGTAAAAACAAATACAAAACATTGTCCAATTTGACAAAGGAGTGTATGAGTTGTCATACGCTTCAGATACGATTAGTAATCGTTAATTCGCAATTGATACGTCATTGGAATGCGAATGCAATACACATTCTGAGGTCACGCAGGTTCATACAATACCCATCCGGAAGTGGGTAGAGCTTTTAAGCGATATCTGTATAGTATACAGATACAGCATAGCGATATCTGTAGGGTTGTATCTGTATAGTAGAACACCAAATTGCAGGATAAATGACTGAAACTGAGTTATTGCAAAAGGTTAAAAATGTGTTCCTACAAACAAATGTAACCACAGACAACTGATGAAAAATAGTCAACAGAATGGTATATCGTATGAAATAAAATGATACAATAGACGAAATGTCTTTCAAATTCTTACGAGAAGCAAGTTAAACTATTCCGTGCATGGTCGGGTTGTTGTCTCTTTGACACATTCCCCATTTCCATTCTCAATTCTATTAAACTTCAAAAACCTATTTCCTTCCTAAGATTCACAAACTTATTACGGAAACATCAGAAATGTACCACACTAAATATATGAACAAAGAAAAAGTACATGTACCAGGTCGACCGATTATTAGCCAATGTTTGGGACTACTACTTAATATCGGAAAAAAAATCATAGATTATTTTCTTCTTTCACTTGTGAAGACAAAATATATATGTATTTATTAAAGTTAAGCATACACGTGTTTTCTATTATGTAAACAATCACACGTGATTGTGTGTCCGCATAGTGGTAACCTATTGGTGTTTATATTAGATAAACAGTTTTATGTTTTAAATATATAATATTTTGGATTGGTCAATATTTGTCGCATTGGGTAAATATATTGAGTATGATATCTGTTATGTAAATAGCACGGGATTTTTAAAGCGCGAATAGTTGTCCTTTTTAAGTAATTTAAGATATATTGTCATTCGAAGTTCGCATACCGTTCAGTAAGGCAGCTTTGTTTAGGTAAAAAAAACTCCTACCAACCCCCGTCGGATTCAGATGCTTGTATATTTGGAATGTTTTCAAGTATAGACAGATATACATATTTATACTATCAGTAGGACATTATTTGTTTGATTATTAAGATTTGTATGTATATATGAATTCTGATATTGTTTTTCTATTTTGTTGGCTGTTTTGTACTACGCAGCGGTGTTGCCGATTTCATCACATCGGGACTCAATATTTTGATTTAATAAAATGTAACAGTAAGCTGCACATGCTGGCGAGCTATTCCTATGAAACAAGTGTTTGATTTTATTTTATAAATACTTTATATACGTTTGAGGTGACGAATTAGAAAATAAATATCTCTTAGATACTGCCGATTTTATCAAATACACTATAAATACTCACACGGAACTTACTATGTAATGAGTGGTAGGGATGAGCCGCTGAAATAGGTCACTGTTTCATGCTCCATAATATATCAAAAGGGCGAGAAAATCAGATTAAATATATCAAAAGGTTGATATTATCACTTGCTTGATTATATCATAATTAAGTATCTAAAACTAATAAGAAGTCACTATTTAATTTCGATGAGGTTACAACACAGTCGTAAACGCATCACCTATTTGTCAAACCAATTAATCTCTATTTATTCAAATGTGATATTTCACTTACTGCTTGTTATAAATGGTACAAATCCGACTATTTTGACATGTGCACCTAACTCACATTCAAAAGTGTGTACACATGAAACATGATGACAATTATTAAAAAAAAATCCATAGTGTCAGCTTCCTTCAAGAGGGAACTGCAATGTAACTTTTTATTAGTTTTCCATTAAACATGTTAAATAATATCAAACCCAGTGAAGTGTAACTCTCTGAAGTGTTATAACCATCATCTGACCAAACATATTTTATTGTCTCTTCATAATGAAAGATATAAATTAGGCAAAGAGAGGAAAAATAAGATGTGAAAAATTTATTGGAAAAGCAAGGTGTGATTATTAAACATAAACCTGATGATGAGCGGGACCAAAAAATCTCGATACTAATGTACCATAAGTTGAAAAATATCCAAATATATCTATAGGTCGGTTTTTTGTTAATTGATAAAGGAAAAGGTATACACTTTTGAATAAACAAAATATATGAAAAAGGAAGGGGTACTGGATGTCTCAGCTGCTCACCACTACCAAAAAATATTAAATCCCCCCCCCCCCCCCGAGTACGGAACAGAATGATCTACTTGTGACATAACATCGTTATATACTAATCTTAATTTCAACGAAAATATAACGGCTATAGAAAATCCGCTTACAGGCCATGTAAATCAAGAATATCATATCCAAAGACCATCTGTAGAAATTATACTTCTTTTTCTAAATACTTTACTGACAAAAATACGCATACAAACAAATCGTTGGCGGGTCAATTAGGCGGAAACATCTGGTATTGCTATATTTGCCCATTTGAATAATATTATAGAACAATATATATACAAAGATTATATTGAATTTCATAAGCGAATGATAGATGATGGTTTTATTATATTTAATGGACGCACTGAGCAAATCAAACAACTATTAGAAATAGTAAATAAGAAACCTAACCTGCTTAAGGGGGCTCGCGGGTCTAAATAAAAAAAAATATTCTAATATAGGATTTCGCTATATTTTTCTATAAATGAACTCTATCTTATACGTAAAAAGAAAAAGAAAATAAAAAAATGGGGTCACCGTTCATTTACGCTCAAAATCTGCCTTCGAAATAAGCATACATTTTTGTAACGTTACTTTTTTCTGTTGAACTAATAAGAGAAATAGAAGTAATATCGAAAAAAAATAATCAAATTACAGAAATCGCTTAAATTTCACAATAATTTAGTTTATGTACAGCTTATTTAAAACAGTAATAAAGAATATAGGTCACCGATGTGTAAAAAAAGATATTTCAATTTTAATGCCAAAAAATGACATTTTTGAACCAAAGGGAGATAATTTGGAGCTTTTGCGATGATATAAACATTTTAAAAGTCATCTGGAGGCAAAGAGAAACGACTTTATTGGTTGATTTTTGTACCATATCATAAAGTAATAACTAATAGTGTAATAAATAAAATATGTAATAAAAAAACAAATGTTTAATTTTTTGCTGAAAATTTTGTACCCGCGAGCCTCCTTAAGTTCACTTTTAAAATAAAAACTCATACTATGAAATTTTCCAATTCTGTAATGTATAAAAAAGAACATTTCATTGAATACTAGGTGACAACTGTGAAACTTAATCCACTGAAAAATGTCGAAGCTCGAGCCATGTGAAAACTGTTTCTATTATATTATTAAAGGAAAAGGGACTATATTTCTTAGAAAAACAAGTAGCAAGGACGAATTTAATAAACGTAATAAACTGTTCATAGATACATTATCTAGACGGGGTTACTAGTTAAAGAAGTCTTCAGTCAATTTTCGTCACGAAGACAGACAGTTATAACTTCGAAAGAAACAATAAAATAATTAAAAAGCAATTGTTCAGTGAACAATTGAAGGTCTTTCCGCCAAAAACCATATATTTTAATATGAAAGTTGTTAAATTCGGTTTAAAATGGGATTCAATCGTCACATGATAGCTTATTGTACGCTGATTCCAACAATATATGGTTTCTATACAATACTTTTTTTTAAATAAGGGAGATAATTTGTTACTTCCTGTTTAAAAGATGTTACTTCCAATACTATTTAAATATTTACTTGACACTGATTCCAAAAATATCTGGTTCTATATACTTTTATATTAATAAAGTACAAAAATATCTACTTCCGGTTTACACTTTAGCTTGTTTTTTTCAAAGTTAAATGGTTTGCAAAAAAAAGTCCCATGGCTTTATTATGTATACATCTGAGGTGAAAGAAACCATTAAGGTCAAAATCTAGAACGTCAAATTAAGCTACGACCTTGAGATCAATTTCAAGGTCATATATCAAGGACCTCAAATCAAAAGACCATAGGTCTTAACTATATTTTGTTAATGAGTTCTACCGCCATACGAGTTTTTTTTTAAATACAAGAGGGGATAAATCTCTTTTTTGAGAATATGACAGTTCTTGTCCATTCGTTTTTCATGTGTATTGTTAGTTGATTTTGCCATGTGATAATGAACTTTCCTCTAAGATCAGTATTTTTTTGTGCTTTTACTTTTCAACGTACCCTTGCAATCAAAATTTACGTGTTACAACATGTCGTAACTAATAATTAAGATAAAATAATTTGTCAATATCTTAAACGGTTTTTTGAAATAAGTGAAAATAAGCCAAATTACAAACTTAAAATATGACCTTGATCTTTCACCTTTGACCTAATTTTATATTTTTTGAAACAAGGACCTCAAATCGAAAAATCCTGGGTCTCTATCACTTATGGTTTACAATATAGTAATGTATATCACTTATATCAAATGCATAACGGGAAATAACTCTCATATGGAGTGTTCATATTGCTTTGGTCAAATCATGCGAAGGATATAACATTTGTCGCTTTCTTTTTCGGTTACGGAGGAGATGTAGTCACGGGAAAAACAGTTTTTAATGGAGATAACTCCTACAAAGAAAAGTATTTGGTTACGCTGGGAAAATTTCAAAGGCGCATAAACAAAACAAAATTCATACGCAAGAAATAAAGTGTCGGAAAAGAATAATCAGATCATATACAATAGGTCTTTCCACCGACAAGTTGAAACACCTAATAAAATAACAGCATTATCATTACAACGTATCATTAAAATGCTGAATATCTTAAAAAGATTATAACAAATATCTGATATATAATTCGAAAAATCCGATTGCCAAATAATATTTATATCTAAACCTGGGACCACGTCAACGAAGCTGTCCTAGGACTAGGACATGTCTTAAGATGGTCTTTTTATACGTGTGCATGTAAAACAAATTTCGTTGTAGAGGGGTCTAAATACAGCACAAGCAACAATTTCCAAAAAGACCAAAATGAATGAAAAGGTATATTTTAACAAAACGCATTTGACTAACAGCTCGAACAACTGATGTTCCAAAATCCTGCCGACTGCAATTAACGATTGCCAATAAATTAATCACAAAAAAATGGATCTTTATTACTAATTTAATACCAAACAAAAAACAATAAACTTGCGGCAAATCTGTTAACCACAAACATGAGGTGCTTCAATTTGATTTACACCAGATTCGAATTTCGACAATTAATGTCTCTTCAGTGATGTTAGGGATCGAACAGGTATTTGGAAGGCCGTATAATTTATTTCAATTTAGGAAAGACTCTTGAATTCCAAAGAGTCAAACTAGGATGAACGGATCATATAAACCGGAGGGAAATATAATGCATGCCCAAACGAAAAAATATAAAAAGTCTAAATTGAAAACTACGTTCAAACCTATGATTGCGTTTGATAAAAACCGCAATTTTTATACGTGTGCATGTAAAACAAATTTCGTTGTAGAGGGGTTAAATACAGCACAACCAACATTTTCCAAAAAGACCAAATGAGTAGAAAGGTTTATTTTAACAAAACACATTTGACTAACAGGTCGAACAACTGATGTTCGTAAACCCTGATGACTGCCATTAACGATTGCCAAAATATTTGACCACAAAGATGTAACAAAATAGATCTTTATTACTAATTTAATACCAAACAGAAAACAATAAACTTGCGGCAAAGATTGTAATCCACAAACATGAGGTGCTTAAATTTGATTTACACCAGATCCGGATTTCGACAATTAATGTCTTTTCAGTGATGTTAGGGATCGAAAAGGTATTTGGAAGGCCATATAATTTACTTCAATTTAGGATAGCCTCTTGAATTCCAAAGAGTCAAACTAGGATGAACGGATCATATAAACCGGAGGGAAAATATGATACATGCCCAAACGAAAGAATATAAACAAGTGTAAATCGAAAACTACGTTCAGACCTATGATTGCGTTGTATAAAAGCCGCAATTTTTATACGTGTGCATGTAAAACAAATTTTGTTGTACAGGGGTTAAATACAGCACAACCAACATTTTCCAAAAAGACCAAATGAGTGAAAAGGTATCTTTTAACAAAACGCATTTGACTAACAGGTCGAACAACTGATGTTTGTAAACCCTGCTGACTGCCATTAACGATTGCCAAATAAATTGATCACAAAGATGTAACAAAATGGATCTTTTTTACTAATGAAATACCAAACAGAAAACAATAAACTTGCGTCAAAGATGGTTAAGGTAGCACAATACAAAGATTTTATAACTCCAACTCCCAATTTTTAAAATGCTGTAACTTTCTTAATAATGCTTGAAAATTTATAAAAGTGGTAGTTGTGGATAGCTAACATATTACTCTTTCACATAAATGCAATTTTAGTATGATGCAACAATTATGTAACCAATTATAATGTTAACCGTGTCTAAAATATTTTTCCTCAAATTTCTACTTTCAATTGGAATTAGCTTCCTCATAGATATTCCTAGAGGATTGATTTTATTATATGTTGTTCCTATGGCCATTATCTACAAAAGGGTGTCTCAGATTTCAGATAGAATGTATAGAACAAATTTTACACCTAATTAAACATTATCTTCTTTTATGTGGTTAGGATGTTCACACTAATTAGAGATTTATGAGAGAATGAAATACCATAGGGACAATTTGAGACACCCTTTTGAAGCCCATGATGTGTTGATTAAGATGTCTTAAAATTTTCTGTATAGTTAAAGAGATAAAAGAGCTAAATTCCTTAAAGTGAACTGACCGAGATTTTGCCACTAATTACATAATGATTGATTACATAATGATTGCATAATAAAAATATTGCATTCATTTAAAAGACTAATCTTTTATCTATATATATATACCTCTTTTATTATTTTGTATGCATTCATAAGAAAGTTACAGCATTTTAAAGGTTAGTGATTGGAAGTGAAAAAATCTTTGTATTGTGCTACCTTAACCTCAAACGTGACGTGCTCAACTTTGATATCAGTTTCTTTATTCTATTAAAAGACTAGCGAAAACGTAGACCTATATGCATTTGTAGTTTATAAAGGAGTAGGTTCAGTAAGACCCCTTTTTGGCCCCAAAATATAGCAGTTTTACAAAATTGTTAAAATGTAAACCTTTAGTTATTAATTGGACAGTAGAATGCTTCTGCGACATAAATATGGGCTGTTTTTGACAATACAATGCACATATATCCGGTACTAGCACCATTAAGTCATGCAAAATCACTGAAATCCTCATAATTCTAGCATTTTAGTTAAATTTTAGACGGTTTTCGTGTAAAACGAAAGTGGCCGCATTCGTGTTCATCCTTTATATTGAAATGTAAGTTGTATTTTATGATAATACATAACATATATAAAGGTTATGGATGAACACGGATGCGGCCACTTTCATTTTTACCAAAAAACATCTGAAAAGTGACATTTTTCGGCAGATTAGGTAGATTTTTCATATTTGAGCTTGAATCGGATCGTTTTTAATGACAAAAGCTGTTAAAATCTGTCAAATAAACTAATTAATTCAAATAAAATAGACACTTAAGTGTTTAAAAAGTGGTCAAAATCTTTCGTCCGATGAACCTGAAATTTGAGGCCAAAATCGGTCCTTACCGGACCTACTCCTTTGAAAATAAAGTTTTGAAACAGACACACATCTACCTACTATGCTAGATACGAAATACATACATAAAGGTGAGGGTTATCTTTAAATATTCCCGAAGGAACCCAAACAATTGCATATTAAATTCTAAAGAATTAAGCAATAAAAAGTACGTAGTGTCAGGTCAGAAATATTGATACTATCCGATGAATAAGTGGTTGTATGGTCATTTTATCAAAATAATTTATAATAAACCGAATGAATTCAGCCATTGGAAGTCGATACTTTAAGTCTTATATTCATGATATATTTTTAATATTATGCCTTGCCACTTTCCCGTGGAATGACCAATTCATTTGTTCTAATTTGTTTTGTTCTACCGCCAATTGGTTTTCTTGCGCTATATTTTTGTTTCAAAAGATGTCGCTCAGTTTTTTGTATACAATATCATAGTCTATACACTTTTGAAACTGCCCCTGTTCAACCGAGAACTGTTCTGTGTAAGTGTTATCTCCCCGAATACTGTTTTCTCCTGTACAAATTTATTTGTCCAAACATAGACAATAAGTGATAGAGACCTTGAGTCTTTCGATTTGAGGTCCTTGGTCAATAAAAAGAAAATAAGGTCCAGGGGTCAAGGGCATTTTCTGATTCTTTACGTTATGTCGCTGTTCTAACTCTTTACGTTTATGCCGTTTCTTGCCAGATTAACCAAAATGCGCAACATGTCCTAACTAGAAATATTTGGTCAAAATGGTACGCATCAGTTTATTGGGGCTTTTATCTATAACACCCTTGAAATGGTAATATCGACAAATGACTAATAAAACTTGAAACTTGAAGCTTTCATGTTTTTAATGTATCTTATCGCCATTATAAATCATAGTCTACCGCTACACTCACCCTTATTCCCAACTGATTAGTTTTAATTATTTTTCATTTAAGGGCTTCTATAGCCGATCATATGGTTAGGGTATTTCTCATTGTTGAATGTTGAACAGTTTCTACAATTGTTTGCATCCACTTCATCTGAACTTTGATGAATGGATGTATCATTGGCAATTATACCACTTCACCCTATTTGTGATATATCTATATTATTATGAATCAAAGATCAAGACGAAAAAATCAAGAGTATAGTTCGTTTTTGTTTTAAACACGTCCTCTTAACTCAACAAATATAAATATAACAACATAAATTAAGAAATCTACCATCTACCATCTTGATATCATCTGTTTCAGAAAGAACAAAGTACGATTTATCCCTGCCATAGAAAAAACGTATATATACGCTGATCGTTATATATGACACAAAGCAGAACTGATTCTTTCAATTAGTGTCTAATAGTAAGTCAAATATTTGAATACTATTGCAAAAGGGACCAGACTTCATCCCTTTTTATTATAAACTTATTCTTGAAATTATTTGATAACAATATATCATATAATTGATGTAATAATTTTCAAAGATGTTGAATGGGTCATTATAAAGACCAACCATTACAAGTATAACGTTGTGTATAAAGAAAATTATGTTATGTATGTGTCCAATACAGTTACGAAAAGATGGTCTTTCAAGATTTCTTACTTTGTAAGTGTCAAAACATTTTACAAGAGAATTGTCATATTATAATGTAAGGTGTATATATTACAATGGCTTCAAAATTAACATCAAAAGTTAAAAAGTTTAGAATATCAGAAAAATAATGTCCTAAATCCAAGAGTGTTTTTTTTTATAATCATGCTTATTCCGCCAATTTTGTTTGTTACAAAACATCTTATTTTTTTTCATTTGTTGTTTTGTACATATACTAGACTGGGTTTTTAATGATAGTCTTTTTTCAACGCGGTATGGATTTTGCTCATTGTTGAAGGTGAAGTTATTGCTAACTTCTGAGTCATTTTGTCTATGGTGGATCATTTTACCACATATAACTTTTATATCATATTCAGGTAGTCAAGCAATAAAGGATCCTCTTAGTCTTTAGTTACAAATACAATCACGTTTTTCAATTTCTAAATGAACTCATATTCAATTAAGACTGATCATTTAATATATAAATCTAAACATATACATTCCCGTAGAAAACTATGACATATATGCGTTATCTTACCTCTTCTGCACCTGATATCATGAATAGCTTATCAGAATCTGTCAATTCTGCTGAAACAACACTTATCCATTTTATTTCATCTGCTTGTATCCTCATCCCTTTTTGGTTCATCAAATCAATGAAATCTTGAACCATGAAGTGAACGACCATTCCATAAACATAATAAGCAGGAAGGCATATTCCTTTCACATCTGCTAGCATCATATCTTTGTTTAACTTCTATAATGGACAAATCGTCAAAAAAGTTGTATCGATTGAAAAGCAATACCTAATCGAGTAGTCAGACAATAAAAATGATCTTTCAACATATTTATAAAAAAAAAAGTGAAAATAGGAATTCTGATAAACCAACATTTGGTTCCTTTTTAGTTTGATACGATTGAGAATGGAAACGAGAAACTTGTCCATGGTACAAAAACCAAATTAGAGCAGAAAATAGTCTACAGGCACTAATGGGTCTCCAATGCAGTGAAAAAATATCGCAATCAAAGGAAATAAATATTTTATATACTTGAGTATTGCATATCGATAAGTAATGAAAATCTAATATAAAGTTTTACAGTTTTCTTATTTTAGGATAAGAAATACACATCTGTTCCTTGCCATATGAGTATTTGGACCGTACACATATGGTCTTGACCATATGGGTATATACTCATATGGTCCGACCAAATGCGTATGGTCCGAGTAATTTACACTCTGTTACACGTTTACTTTAAATACCTTTACAAACCTGCTCGTGCATTTTTCATTGTTATTCAATGCAAAATAATTATCTAAGAAACCTGGGACGATCTCATCTCACAAAGGATTTCTATTGTCTACTTATTGTACCTCGAACTTATTTATCCGATGTAGGTCTTTAAGTTGAGGTTCTATTTACTTAAAGTTAATCGGGCATGACTAATTAGGTACGCCCTCTCAAAATCAGGGGGTCCGAAATAGGATCGGGAAAAAACACCCAGCAAAATACCTTAATTTAAGATTTAAGAATTTGTTTGATTCAAAGTTCTTTTGGTTGCTTTAAATATCTCCGATTAATAATCAGGCGGTATTTTGTGGAAATAATAACCTGTCCCGAACCGGGAGATATTGGCTGCAATAGGAATGTATTTATAAAAAAAGGCCATATCTCATTTACTTATAGTGGCCGTTATTGATTGTAAATATTCATTCCGTTTTAATTTGTTTATGGCATTCGTCTATCGTGGAGAAAAAGAGGAAAGGAGGGCTAATAGCTTAACTTACGAGTTCGATCTTTGGGTTCAAATCTATTCTATTACGGCAATCGTTTTACCTCTAGCGAACGCTCTGCCTTGTTGTAAAAAGTGCCACTCTAAATTTGTGAGCATTTGCTTCAGATTGATCAACTTTGCATCTATTGTCGTGAATATGCATGACATATTTGCCACTGGACACAAAGGAGCAATAAATTAATCAGCTTCATTTAGTGATGTATAATCATATGTCCTCAGTTGAGTATAGTCTCAAAACAGTTTTCCCAATTTTTATATATTTTATTATTATTTACATTTGAATAATAATCAAGGATTACATTGTATAATTTCTAACAAAACTAATAAGGGAGGGGACTAGAACAGAAAAACAATCATCATTGAGTGGCAATAACTCATATATTGAAGCGTACAATGACGGCTGTCTCGTCTAGGTGACAAAATTTGATGTTTCAAGATTATTTGTATCTCAAGACTGGTATAATAGTTGTCACAAAAGCAAAAAAATATATAAAAAAAGGTTGACAACAATTCATAAAAAGATTCAACTTATTTTGGGCGTTTCATTTCTTTTATATTGTCTTGCTGATCGGTTTTGTTATATATTTTTTTCATCTACCATTGTTCTAACAAAAGTCACAAAAAATGTTGTTAAAATCAGGCATGCGACTTATTTGAAAAGATTTAGCTGACCTTTCTTATTGTTTACACATTTCAATCATTCAACTCGTGCGTAGATCGTCTCTCCCTCTAATGTTTTTTAGGTTTAGATAGCGTGAAATTCTCACTGCACTAGGCATCGGATATGCATTCCTATTATATTTTGATATATCCAATAAGCCAAACGAACGCACCCATTTAGCAAGGATAAACTTTGTGACGGGAGTGCTCCAGAGATGTCAAAATTTCTATATCAAAGCGAATCATTTAGCTTTGAATAAAAGGAGATAAAGGTATACATTAATGCGACAACAACCCAAAGACTCAGATAAATAAAAATGTTTAGAGTCAACATTCAGTCTTTTTTTATAGAACGATCATGCGTATATAATACAGAATAATAAGCTCAAACCCGACCCATGACTAAATAATAGTTATACGGAGTTAATTCAATAATATTTTCCGTCAAATATTATATATCCAAAAGGGCACATTTGATTTAATGTTATTTACCGTCAAAGATAATCACAAGTGTTTGGTTGAAAAATTTTACCTTTCATATTTTAGTTTTGATCTGTGAAAATTTAAGAAGTTGTTATATAAACCAGTAAAAGAAAAAACCACTTCACAGTATAATATAATGGTAAAATAAATAATGATAATGGATGACGACCAGCGGCAAATAAAATTAATATTCAGGACGATAACATGTAAATATAATAAGAGTCTTTATCCCGTTTTTTTACTAGACTGACAAGCTGAGTCGGTTTTTTTTTATCGTGTAAGTTCACAAGATATTAGTTCCCAAGAAGAAAATTCACCCGACCCGAACACATTTCCGACTCTGAGCCGGCCAGTCTGTGCTCTTACTCCAAGATGCCACGTGTTTAGCGTTGAAATAGAATAAAAATTTAATAAACGTCTTTGTTTGACCCGTTTGGGATTCGAACAAATGACCTCCCGCTCTTGAGGCGAACACCCCCACACGGGACCAACCAGGAGACAGTAGTGATCGGTAGTAAAGAATATCATACCAAAAACTAAAATACAATACACCTTCACAAAATTCTCACAGTTACAAAAGCGAGCTAAAAGTATCTAACCTAAATTGGATTCGTGAAATTATATTGTAACCTACACGTAAACATGGAGCAGCAAATGTTTGCACCTGTCCTCAGTCAGGAATCTGATGTACAGTAGTTGTCGTTTGTTAATGTAATTTATACGTGTTTCTCGTTTCTCGTTTTTTATATAGATTACAACGTTGGTTTTCCCGTTTGAATGGTTTTATACTAGTAATTTTTGGGCCCTTTATTGTAGCTTGTTCGATGTGAGCCAAGGCTCCGTGTTGAAGGCCGTACATTGACCTACAATGGTTTACTTTTATATATTGTTATTTGGATGGAGAGTTGTCTCATTGGCACTCACACCACATCTTCCTATACTTATGATCGACTTCAGGGTAGATTTTATGGATCAACGCTCTCGGCAAATTAAAAACTCTTGCACCTATTATTTGAGTGGTCCGAATATTGCCACCTGTTTCAAGTCTAAATTTCTGCCCCTATTCAGTATACCTTCATTTTTCAGTGGTATTTTAAAGTTTCACGTCCAACCTCACTGTCGACCTCATATTGTACGACCTACCTATTGCATTTAAAATGAATGTGTTATAGTCATGAACATGCATGAACTATTTGCAACTGGACGTAAAGCAAACAACAATCAATTAACTTATTTGATTTCTCTGTACTAGTACTTACCACACAAAGACAAGATCTTGTAAAATGCTAAATTTACAATTTCCATTTATATTTTTATGTTGTTGTTTTTTTTTTGTGTTTTTTTTGGGGGGGGTGGGGGGGGGTCTCTTCAGTTTATCACATAACTGACTGCTTATTAAAAAGTTTTTAATATTTTTTCACTATGGTTCTTATCTACTGTTTTGATACGATTTATAACATATGACTTTTTTTGTTAGGCAAGGATAAAAAAAAGAAAGTTAAAAGTTTTTTCAGGTGTTTGTGCTTCATTTAGACTTGAAAAGGGAATAACGGACGACTATATTAAAGAGTATGTTTTCATATAATGCATTGAACTTGCGAATATATCTCACCTCACACGTTTTGATCGGGCCAGTGAAAACTAGTTTAATACGGTTTTATTCATTGAAAAAAATAGAAAACAACACGTTAAATAATTTAATGCGTCCGAAGCGCTTTTCTGGATTTACCTTCATCAGGAACGCTCAAAGCCAAACATTGAAGTTTGCATACATAGTTTTTATTTTTAAAAAACACAAATAAAGTAAGATCTATTAATTAATTGGACTGAATAGACAAAACTAATTATTTTGCATTTTAACGTAATGTAGAAAAATTACTAAATTACCAAATCAGAAACAAAAGGAACATTTACCGGATAGATATTGTGAAGGACCTTATGCATCAAAACAGTAGATAAGAACCATAGTGAAAAAATATTAAAAACTTTTTAATAAGCAGTCAGTTATGTGATAAACTGAAGAGACCCCCCCCCAACCCCCCAAAAAAAAGACATAAAAAAAAACCAACAACATAAAAATATAAATGGAAATTGTAAATTTAGCATTTTACAAGATCTTGTCTTTGTGTGGTAAGTACTAGTACAGAGAAATCAAATAAGTTAATTGATTGTTGTTTGCTTTACGTCCAGTTGCAAATATTTCATGCATGTTCATGACTATAACACATTCATTTTAAATGCAATAGGTAGGTCGTACAATATGAGGTCGACAGTGAGGTTGGACGTGAAACTTTAAAATACCACTGAAAAATGAAGGTATACTGAATAGGGGCAGAAATTTAGACTTGAAACAGGTGGCAATATTCGGACCACTCAAATAATAGGTGCAAGAGTTTTTAATTTGCCGAGAGCGTTGATCCATAAAATCTACCCTGAAGTCGATCATAAGTATAGGAAGATGTGGTGTGAGTGCCAATGAGACAACTCTCCATCCAAATAACAATATATAAAAGTAAACCATTGTAGGTCAATGTACGGCCTTCAACACGGAGCCTTGTCTCACATCGAACAAGCTACAATAAAGGGCCCAAAAATTACTAGTATAAAACCATTCAAACGGGAAAACCAACGTTCTAATCTATATAAAAAACGAGAAACGAGAAACACGTATAAATTACATTAACAAACGACAACTACTGTACATCAGATTCCTGACTGAGGACAGGTGCAAACATTTGCTGCTCCATGTTTACGTGTAGGTTACAATATAATTTCACGAATCCAATTTAGGTTAGATACTTTTAGCTCGCTTTTGTAACTGTGAGAATTCTGTGAAGGTGTATTGTATTTTAGTTTTTGGTATGATATTCTTTACTACCGATCACTACTGTCTCCTGGTTGGTACGGTGTGGGGGTGTTCGCCTCAAGAGCGGGAGGTCATTTGTTCGAATCCCAAACGGGTCAAACAAAGACGTTTATTAAATTTTTATTCTATTTCAATGCTAAACACGTGGCATCTTGGAGTAAGAGCACAGACTGGCCGGCTCAGAGTCGGAAATGTGTTCGGGTCGGGTGAATTTTCTTCTTGGGAACTAATATCTTGTGAACTTACACGATAAAAAAAAACCGACTCAGCTTGTCAGTCTAGTAAAAAAACGGGATAAAGACTCTTATTATATTTACATGTTATCGTCCTGAATATTAATTTTATTTGCCGCTGGTCGTCATCCATTATCATTATTTATTTTACCATTATATTATACTGTGAAGTGTTTTTTTCTTTTACTGGTTTATATTACAACTTCTTAAATTTTCACAGATCAAAACTAAAATATGAAAGGTAAAATTTTTCAACCAAACACTTGTGATTATCTTTGACGGTAAATAACATTAAATCAAATGTGCCCTTTTGGATATATAATATTTGACGGAAAATATTATTGAATTAACTCCGTATAACTATTATTTAGTCATGGGTCGGTTTTGAGCTTATTATTCTGTATTATATACGCATGATCGTTCTATAAAAAAAGACTGAATGTTGACTCTAAATATTTTTATTTATCTGAGTCTTTGGGTTGTTGTCGCATTAATGTATACCTTTATCTCCTTTTATTCAAAGCTAAATGATTCGCTTTGGTATAGAAATTTTGACATCTCTGGAGCACTCCCGTCACATAGTATATCCTTGCTAAATGGGTGCGTTCGTTTGGCTTATTGGATATATCAAAATATAAAAGGAATGCATATCCGATGCCTAGTGCAGTGAGAATTTCACGCTATCTAAACCTAAAAAACATTAGAGGGAGAGACGATCTACGCACGAGTTGAATGATTGAAATGTGTAAACAATAAGAAAGGTCAGCTAAATCTTTTCAAATAAGTCGCATGCCTGATTTTAACAACATTTTTTGTGACTTTTGTTAGAACAATGGTAGATGAAAAAAATATATAACAAAACCGATCAGCAAGACAATATAAAAGAAATGAAACGCCCAAAATAAGTTGAATCTTTTTATGAATTGTTGTCAACCTTTTTTTATATATTTTTTTGCTTTTGTGACAACTATTATACCAGTCTTGAGATACAAATAATCTTGAAACATCAAATTTTGTCACCTAGACGAGACAGCCGTCATTGTACGCTTCAATATATGAGTTATTGCCACTCAATGATGATTGTTTTTCTGTTCTAGTCCCCTCCCCTATTAGTTTTGTTAGAAATTATACAATGTAATCCTTGATTATTATTCAAATGTAAATAATAATAAAATATATAAAAATTGGGAAAACTGTTTTGAGACTATACTCAACTGAGGACATATGATTATACATCACTAAATGAAGCTGATTAATTTATTGCTCCTTTGTGTCCAGTGGCAAATATGTCATGCATATTCACGACAATAGATGCAAAGTTGATCAATCTGAAGCAAATGCTCACAAATTTAGAGTGGCACTTTTTACAACAAGGCAGAGCGTTCGCTAGAGGTAAAACGATTGCCGTAATAGAATAGATTTGAACCCAAAGATCGAACTCGTAAGTTAAGCTATTAGCCCTCCTTTCCTCTTTTTCTCCACGATAGACGAATGCCATAAACAAATTAAAACGGAATGAATATTTACAATCAATAACGGCCACTATAAGTAAATGAGATATGGCCTTTTTTTTATAAATACATTCCTATTGCAGCCAATATCTCCCGGTTCGGGACAGGTTATTATTTCCACAAAATACCGCCTGATTATTAATCGGAGATATTTAAAGCAACCAAAAGAACTTTGAATCAAACAAATTCTTAAATCTTAAATTAAGGTATTTTGCTGGGTGTTTTTTCCCGATCCTATTTCGGACCCCCTGATTTTGAGAGGGCGTACCTAATTAGTCATGCCCGATTAACTTTAAGTAAATTGAACCTCAACTTAAAGACCTACATCGGATAAATAAGTTCGAGGTACAATAAGTAGACAATAGAAATCCTTTGTGAGATGAGATCGTCCCAGGTTTCTTAGATAATTATTTTGCATTGAATAACAATGAAAAATGCACGAGCAGGTTTGTAAATATCAATATTAACTTATCATTGAATTTTTACTATTACATAAACTCTGTTTATATGGTATAACCGTTCTTGTTGTCACGTTTTTAAACAGACGCTATCATATAGGTCTTTTTTTTTAATAATATTATAATAAAAAGATTATCTAAATAAAAAAAAAAAAACAGTTTCACATATAAGTTATTTTAAATCAAAACTATAATAAACACAGTTTATACCGATGGTCATTGCCGATTTATTATTATATGGCAAGATGTCGACTTAGAAAGATAACTTCCAAACATTCCTATAATAAAATGTTACATAAGAAGTTACCGACAAGGACCATAGTTTATTTGAGTTGTTCTGTGAATATGGTGTACTGCAGTCATATTACGATAATTGAGAATTAACACATTTTACAAACACAGATTACACAACGGAATGGCAAAATACCTCAGCTGCTAAGAAGGCTAGCTGTTCACTAGGGAGCAAAAGGTGTATCTGGAAAGGATCGTGCACAACCAAGACGTGCAAATGCAAAATAGCATCATCTGATCATTATTTATATAATAATGTTGTGTTTAACATTGGCGGAAATAGTAGCAAGGGTGAGAGACAATAGTACACGACCCGAAGGGGAGTGCACTATTATCTCAAACCCTGGCTACTATTTTCCGTAGTTAATGTTAAATATAACATTACTATCATTATTATACTGACTGTTTACTATTTCTAATAGTGCTTATTGTGTATTTCTATGTAAAAAAAATGCTTTATAGTATGAAAAGAAGCCCTCTGCATATGTATTTGTGTGCTATTTTTAAAACAAATTGATTTTGTCTACTTAACTGTTAGAAAGTTACAAACAAACATTATTCAAAATTATGTCTTCTTTATCTGGTGCTAGAGGTTTATAAAACTTGCTATTAGGTACCAGGGTTTCAAAATAATAATTGTGGCGATAAAAATTCGTCCTTTGCGAAAGAATTTGGCGAAAGAAATGTATATAAATATTTATTTTCCTCAATTCTGCTTATTCACTTTTTTCAAGATTCTCGGACTTTACCCGATCAGCCAATACTCGGAATTCACCTTGACCTCATTAAGATTTGGACTGAAAATCAATAATCAGCTGATTGCATTATATAGCTATCGACAACAATAGACTAATCAATAAAGGTGTTGATTGAATTGTTTGACAAAATGATATGGTTAAATGGCTTCCGCTAAATGTCACATACAGAATTTATTTTGCGCTTTGAGACGCACGTATTTGAAGCAAACGTTTGACGTCTCCTCTTCTTTTAAAGATAGCTTAGAAAAGGAAACTGTTATTGTGACGAAAAATGTTCAATAGCAAGAAAAATCTCCGTTTTAAAACTTGAATTATCCTTTGACTTTAATATAGGTAATTGATTAGGAGAGACTACTTTAAAGTCGTTTGAGTGACACACGTGTTTCAAGCATAGTTTCACGTCTCAACATTTTTATTTACGAGGTCAACAAAAGAAAATTGTCGTTATGAAGAAATCTATCTAAAAGGTCGGGAACAACCCCTTGAATGAGAGTTACCATTCAATGTAATGACTACACATAAAATGAGGGACCAATTTCACGTGATTAAAGCTTTTGTTTTGTTGTAAAAACCACTTCTAAGTACAAAAGGGCACATCAGTATTTTTCTTTTAAAGAAACTTTCCCAACAAACTATACTGGTATTATATCATCAAAACATGTCCATTAATTTTGTTATATTCCAGGACTTATATCTTCTTTATTATTAAAAGTATAGTAGCCCCTTCATTTAGAAAAGTTGTTTAAAATACAATGAATATTTTTCCTTTAAAAAAAGTTTCTGTTGTTTTAAAGTAAAAGGTTTAGTGTTTAATCATTAAAATGTAGACTCTAAAATAAGTTTGAGAGAATAATCATAGACACAATTGGGCAAAATCATCTTATTTAAGGGGAAAAGGGGGGGGGGGGGGGTAAAAAAAGTTAAATTTCAAACAAAAAATATATTATTGTTACTTGGCGAATTAATGAAGTGGCGAAAAATATATTGTTTTGGCGAAAGCAGTGACGAAAAAAATAATTGACCCAGGGGAAACCCTGGGTACCTATATATTGCTCATTGTAGACGGCATGAACTCATTGCCATAGCTTTGATTGTCCGGTAGAAAGATCTCTCATTCAGAACAATTTAAAAGGTATTACTAACAAAAAGTAGAAAGACCTATTATTAAGATCAATTTAAAGGATATTACTATAGAAAAATAGAAAGACCTATTACTCAGAACAATTTATAGGATATTACTACAGAAAAGTAGAAAGACCTATTATTCAGAACAATTTAAATGATATTCCTACAGAAAAGTAGACAGACCTATTACTCAGAACAATTTAAAGCATATAACTACAGAAAAAAAATCTTTTACTCAGAACTATTTAAAGGATATTGCTACAGAAAAATAGAAAGACTTACTTCTCCAGAACAATTTAAAGGATATTACTACAGAAAAGTAGAAAGATCTATTATTCAAAACAATTTAAAGGATATTACTACAGAAAATTAAGAGACCTATTACTCAGAACAATTTTAAGGATATTACTACAGAATAGTAGAAAGACCTATTACTCAGAACAATTTTTAGGATATTACTACAGAAAAGAAGAAAGACCTATTACTCAGAACAACTTAAAGGATATTACTACAAAAAAGCAGAAAGATCTATTACTCAAAACAATTGATAGGATATTACTACAGAAAATTAAGAGACCTATTATTCAGAACAATTTAAAGGATATTACTACAAAAAAGTAGAAGATCTATTACTCAGAACAATTTATAGGATATTACTACAGAAAATTAACAGACCTATTATTCAGAACAATTTAAAGGATATTACAACAAAAAAGTAGAAAGACCTATTACTAACAACAATTTAAAGGATATTACTACAGAAAAGTAGAAAGACCTCTTATTGAAAACAATTTAAAGGATATTACTACAGAAAATTAAAAGACCTATTACTCAGAAACAATTTAAAGGATATTACTTCAGAAAAGTAGAAAGACCTCGTATTCAAAACAATTTAAAGGATATTACTTCAGAAAAGTAGAAAGACCTCGTATTCAAAACAATTTAAAGGATATTACAACAGAAAAGTAGAAATACGAATTACTCAGAACAATTGATAGGAAATTACTACAGAAAATTAAGAGACCACCTATTACTCAGAACAATTTAAAGGATATTACTACAGAAATGTAAAAAGACCTATTACTCAGAACAATTTAAAGGATATTACTACAGAAAATTAAGAGACCTATTACTCAGAACAATTTATAGAATATTACTACAGAAAAGTAGAAAGACCTATTACTCAGAACAATTTAAAGGATATAACTATAGAAAAGTAGAAAACCCTATTACTCAGAACAATTTAAAGGATATTACAACAGAAAAGTAAAAAGACCTATTACTCAGAACAATTTAAAGGATATTACTACAGAAAATTAAGAGACCTATTACTCAGAACAATTTAAAGGATATTACAACAGAATAAAATAGAAAGACCTACTACTCAGAACAATTTTTAGGATATTACTACAGAAAAGTAGAAAGATCTATTACTCAGAACAATTTGAATGATATTACTTCAGAAAAGTAGAAAGACCTATTACTCAGAACAATTTTAAGCATCTTACTACAGAAAAATAAAAAAAAGTATCTAATACTCAGAACAATTTAAAGGATATTGCTACAGGAAAATAGAAAGATCTATTACTCAGAAATACTTAAAGGATATTAATACAGAAAAGTAGAAAGATCTATAACTGGGAATAATTAAAGGGATAGTACTACAGAAAAGTAAAAGGAATTAGTACTCAGAACAATTCAAAGGATATTAAAACAGAAAATTAAGAGACTTATTACTCTGAACAATTTAAAGGATATTACTACAAAAAAGTAGAAAGATCTATTACTCAGAACAATTTAAAGAATATTACAACAGAAAAGTAGAAAGACCTATTACTCAGAACAATTTAAAGGATATTACTACAGTAAAATAGAAAGACCTACAACTCAGAACAATTTAAAGGATATTAATACAGAAAAAAAGAAAAACCTTCTACTCAGAACAATTTAAAGGATATTACAACAGAAAAAATATAAAGACCTATTACTCAGAACAATTTATAGGATATTACTACAGAAAAGTAGAAAGACCTATTACTCAGAAAAAATTAAAGGATATTATTACAGAAAAATAGAAAGACCTATTACTCAGAACAACTTAAAGGATATTACAACAGAAATGTAGAAAAACTTATTACTCAGAACAACTTAAAGGATATAACAACAGAAAAGTAGAAGGACCTACTACTCAGAACAATTTAAAGGATATTACAACAGAAATGTAGACCGATCTGTTAATCAGAACAATTTGAAGGATGTTACAAGAGAAAAGTAGAAAGATCTATTAATCAGAACAATTTAAAGGATATCACTACAGAAAAATAGAAAGGTCTATTACTCAGAACAATTTATAGGATATTACTACAGAAAATTAAAAGACCTATTACTCAGAACAACTTAAAGGATATTACAACAGAAAAGTAGACATATCTGTTAATCAGTACAATTTAAAGGATGTTACAAGAGAAAAGTAGAAAGATCTATTAATCAGAACAATTTAAAGGATATTACTACAGAAAATAAGAGACTTATTACTCAGAACAACTTAAAGGATATAACAACAGAAAAGTAGAAAGACCTACTACTCAGAACAATTTAAAGGATATTACAACAGAAAAGTAGACCGATCTGTTAATCAGAATAATTTGAAGGATGTTACAAGAGAAAAGTAGAAAGATCTATTAATCAGAACAATTTAAAGGATATTACTACAGAAAAATAGAAAGGTCTATTACTCAGAACAATTTATAGGATATTACTACAGAAAATTAAAAGACCTATTACTCAGAACAACTTAAAGGATATTATAACAGAAAAATATAAAGACCTATTACTCAGAACAATTGATAGGATATTACTACAGAAAAGTAGACAGATCTGTTAATCAAAACAATTTAAAGGATGTTACAAGAGAAAAGTAGAAAGATCTATTAATCAGAACAATTTAAAGGATATTACTACAGAAAAATAGAAAAGTCTATTACTCAGAACAATTTATAGGATATTACTACAGAAAATTAAGAGACCTATTACTCAGAAGAATTTAAAGGATATTACAACAGAAAAGTAGACATATCTGTTAATCAGAACAATTTAAAGGATGTTACAAGAGAAAAGTAGAAAGATCTATCAATCAGAACAATTTGAAGGATGTTACAAGAAAAAAGTAGAAAGATCTATTAATCAGAACAATTTAAAGGATATTACTACAGAAAATAAGAGACTTATTACTCAGAACAACTTAAAGGATATAACAACAGAAAAGTAGAAAGACCTACTACTCAGAACAATTTAAAGGATATTACAACAGAAAAGTAGACCGATCTGTTAATCAGAACAATTTGAAGGATGTTACAAGAGAAAAGTAGAAAGATCTATTAATCAGAACAATTTAAAGGATATTACTACAGTAAATCCTATTACTAAGAAACAATTTAAAGGATGTTACTACAGAAAAGTAGAAAGATCTCTTATTCAGAACAATTTAAAGGATATTACTACAGAAAATTAAAAGACCTATTACTCAGAACAATTTAAAGGATATTACTACAGAAAAGGAGAAAGATCTCTTATTCAGAACAATTTAAAGGATATTACTACAGAAAATTAAAAGACCTATTACTCAGAACAATTTAAAGGATATTACTACAGAAAAGTAGAAAGACCTATTACTCAGAACAATTTAAAGGATATTACTACAGAAAAGTAGAAAAATCTATTACTAAGAACAATTAAAAGCATATAACTACGGACAAAAATAGAAAGACCTTTTACTCAGAATAATTTTTAAAAAGTTACTACAGAAAAATTAAAAGACCTTTTACTCAGAACAATTTAAAGGATAATACTACAGAAAAGTAGAAAGATCTATATTCAGAACAATTTAAAGGATATTGCTACAAAAAAGTAGAAAGACATATTACTCAGAACAATTTAAAGGATATTATTACAACAAATTAAGAGACCTATTACTCAGAACAATTTAAACGATATTACAACAGAAAAGTAGAAATACCAATTACTCAGAGCAATTGATAGGATATTACTACAAAAATTTAAGAGACCTATTACTCAGAACAATTTAAAGGATATAACTACAGAAAAGTAAAAAGACCTATTACTCAGAACAATTTAAAGGATATTACTACAGAAAATTAAGAGACCTATTACTCAGAACAATTTATAGGATATTACTACAGAAAAGTAGAAAGACCTATTACTCAGAACAATTTAAAGGATATAACTATAAAAAGTAGAAAGCCCTATTACTCAAAACAATTATAGTGTTGTTTTCCATTTTTTATAGGATATTACTACAGAAAATTAAGAGACGTTTTGCTCACAACAATTTAAAGGATATTACTACAAAAAAAGTAGAAAGATCTATTACTCAGAACAATTTAAAAGATATTACTACAGAAAAGTAGGAGACCTTTAACTCAGGACAATTTAAAGGATATTACTTAAGAAAATTAGAAAGATCTATTACTCAGAACAATTAAAAGGAAATTACTACAGAAAAGTAGAAAGACCTATTAATCAAAACAATTTAAAAGATATTACTACAGAAAAATAGGAGACCTTTAACTCAGAACAATTTAAAGGATATTATTTAAGAAAAGTAAAAAGATCTATTACTCAGAAAAATTGAAAGGATATTACTACAGAAAAGTAGAAAGATATATTATTCAGAACAATTTAAAGTATATTACTACAGAAAAGTAGAAAGACCTATTACTCAGAACAATTTATACCATATTACTACAGAAAATTAAGAGACCTATTACTCAGAACAATTGAACGGATATTACTTCAGAAAAGTAGAAAGACCTATTACTCAGAACAATTTGAAGGATATTACTACAGAAAAGAAGAAGACCTATCATTCAGACCAGTTTAAAGGATATTACTACAGAAAAGTAGAAAGATCTATTACTCAGAACAATTTAAAGGATATAACGACGGAAAAGTAGAAAGACCTGTTACTCAGAACAATTGATAGGATATTCCTTTAGAAAATTAAGAGACCTATTACTCACAACAATTTAAAGGATATTACTACTGAAAAATAGTCAGACCTATTACTCAGAACAACTTAAAGGATATTACTACAGAAAAGTAGAAAGACCTATTTCTCAGAACAACTTAAAGGATATTACTACAGAAAAGTAAGAAGATCTATTACTCAGAACAACTTAAAGGATATTTCTACAGAAAAATAGAAAAACCTATTACTCAGAATAATTTAGAGGATATTACTACATAAAAGTAGAAAGACCTATTATTCAGAACAGTTTAAAGGATATTTCTACAGAAAAGTAGAAAGATCTATTACTCAGAACAATTTGAATGATATTACTACAGCAAAGTAGAAAGACCTATTACTCAGAACAATTTAAAGGATATTACGACGGAAAAGTAGAAACCTATAACTCAGTAGAATTTAAAGGATATTAATACAGATAATTAGGCGTCCTATTAATCAGAACAATTTAAAGGATATTACTTCAGAAAAGTAGAAAGACCTATTACTCAAAACAATTTATACCATATTACTACAGAAAAGTAGAAAGACCTATTACTCAGAACAATTTAAAGGATATTACGACGGAAAAGTAGAAACCTATTACTCAGAAGAATTTAAAGGATATTAATACAGAAAATTAGGTGACCTATTAATCAGAACAATTTAAAGGATATTACTACAGAATAGTAGAAAGACCTATTACTCAGAACAATTTAAAGGATATTAATACAGAAAATTAGGACACCTATTAATCAAACAATTCAAAAGATATTGTTACAGAAAAATAGGAAACCTTTAACTCAGAACAATTTAAAGGATATTACTTACGAAAAGTAGAAAGACCTATTACTCAGAACAATTGATAGGATATTACTTCAGAAAATTAAGAGACCTATTACTCAGAACAATTTAAAGGATATAACTACAGAAAAATAGAAAGACCTATTACTCAGAACAATTTAAAGTATATTACTAAAAAAAATAAGGAAGATCTATTACTCAGTACAATTTAAAGGATATTACAACAGAAAAGTAGAAAGATCTATTACTCAGAATAATTTAAAGGATACTACTGCAGAAAAATAGAAAGACCTATTATTCAGAACAATTTGAAGGATATTACTTACGAAAAGTATAAAGACCTATTTTTCTGAACAATTTAAAGGATATTACTACAGAAAAATAGAAAGATCTATTATTTAGAACAATTGATAGGATATTACTACAGAAAATTAAAAGACCTATTACTCAGAACAACTTAAAGGATATTACAACAGAAAAAAAGAAAGACCTATTAGAATGTTCTCAGAAGAACTTAAAGGATACAACAACAGAAAAGTAGACAGATCTATTAATCAGAACAATTTAAAGGATGTTACAAGAGAAAAGTAGAAAGATCTATTAATCAGAACAATTTAAAGGATATTACTACAGAAAAATAAAAAGACCTATTATTCAGAACAATTTCAATGATATTACTACAGAAAAGTAGAAAATCCTATTACTAAGAAACAATTTAAAGGATGTTACTACAGAAAAGTAGAAAGATCTCTTATTCAGAACAATTTAAAGGATATTACTACAGAAAATTAAAAGACCTATTACTCAGAACAATTTAAAGGATATTACTACAGAAAAGGAGAAAGATCTATTATTCAGAACAATTTAAAGGATATTACTACAGAAAAGTAGAAAAATCTATTACTAAGAACAATTAAAAGCATATAACTACAGACAAAAATAGAAAGACCTTTTACTCAGAATCATTTTTAAAAAGTTACTACAGAAAAATTAAAAGACCTTTTACTCAGAACAATTTAAAGGATATTACTACAGAAAAGTAAAAAGATCTATTATTCAGAACAATTTAAAGGATGTTGCTACAAAAAAGTAGAAAGACCTATTACTCAGAACAATTTAAAGGATATTATTACAACAAATTAAGAGACCTATTACTCAGAACAATTTAAACAATATTACAACAGAAAAGTAGAAATACCAATTACTCAGAACAATTGATAGGATATTACTACAAAAAATTAAGAGACCTATTACTCAGAACAATTTAAAGGATATAACTACAGAAAAGTAAAAAGACCTATTACTCAGAACAATTTAAAGGATATTACTACAGAAAATTAAGAGACCTATTACTCAGAACAATTTATAGGATATTACTACAGAAAAGTAGAAAGACCTATTACTCAGAACAATTTAAGGGATATAACTATAAAAAGTAGAAAGCCCTATTACTCAAAACAATTGATAGGATATTACTACAGAAAATTAAGAGACATATTACTCAGAACAATTTAAAGGGTATTACTAAAGAAAAGTACAAAGACCTACTACTCAGAACAATTTTAAGGATATTACAACCGAAAAAATAGAAAGTTCTATTATTCAGAACAATTATAGTGTTGTTTTCCATTTTTTATAGGATATTACTACAGAAAATTAAGAGACGTTTTGCTCACAACAATTTAAAGGATATTACTACAAAAAAAGTAGAAAGATCTATTACTCAGAACAATTTAAAAGATATTACTACAGAAAAATAGGAGACCTTTAACTCAGGACAATTTAAAGGATATTACTTAAGAAAAGTAGAAAGATCTATTACTCAGAACAATTAAAAGGAAATTACTACAGAAAAGTAGAAAGACCTATTAATCAAAACAATTTAAAAGATATTACTACAGAAAAGTAGGAGACCTTTAACTCAGAACAATTTAAAGGATATTTTTTAAGAAAAGTAAAAAGATCTATTACTCAGAAAAATTGAAAGGATATTACTACAGAAAAGTAGAAAGATATATTATTCAGAACAATTTAAAGTATATTACTACAGAAAAATAGAAAGACCTATTACTCAGAACAATTTATACCATATTACTACAGAAAATTAAGAGCCCTATTACTCAGAACAATTGAACGGATATTACTTCAGAAAAGTAGAAAGACCTATTACTCATAACAATTTGAAGAATATTACTACAGAAAAGAAGAAGACCTATCATTCAGAACAGTTTAAAGGATATTACTACAGAAAAGTAGAAAGATCTATTACTCAGAACAATTTAAAGGATATAACGACGGAAAAGTAGAAAGAACTGTTACTCAGAACAATTGATAGGATATTCCTTTAGAAAATTAAGAGACCTATTACTCACAACAATTTAAAGGATATTACTACTGAAAAATAGAAAGACCTATTACTCAGAACAACTTAAAGAATATTACTACAGAAAAGTAGAAAGACCTATTACTCAGAACAACTTAATGGATATTACTACAGAAAAGTAAGAAGATCTATTACTCAGAACAACTTAAAGGATATTTCTACAGAAAAATAGAAAGACCTATTACTCAGAATAATTTAGAGGATATTACTACATAAAAGTAGAAAGACCTATTATTCAGAACAGTTTAAAGGATATTTCTACAGAAAAGTAGAAAGATCTATTACTCAGAACAATTTGAATGATATTACTACAGCAAAGTAGAAAGACCTATTACTCAGAACAATTTAAAGGATATTATTACAACAAATTAAGAGACCTATTACTCAGAACAATTTAAACGATATTACAACAGAAAAGTAGAAATACCAATTACTCAGAGCAATTGATAGGATATTACTACAAAAATTTAAGAGACCTATTACTCAGAACAATTTAAAGGATATAACTACAGAAAAGTAAAAAGACCTATTACTCAGAACAATTTAAAGGATATTACTACAGAAAATTAAGAGACCTATTACTCAGAACAATTTATAGGATATTACTACAGAAAAGTAGAAAGACCTATTACTCAGAACAATTTAAAGGATATAACTATAAAAAGTAGAAAGCCCTATTACTCAAAACAATTATAGTGTTGTTTTCCATTTTTTATAGGATATTACTACAGAAAATTAAGAGACGTTTTGCTCACAACAATTTAAAGGATATTACTACAAAAAAAGTAGAAAGATCTATTACTCAGAACAATTTAAAAGATATTACTACAGAAAAGTAGGAGACCTTTAACTCAGGACAATTTAAAGGATATTACTTAAGAAAATTAGAAAGATCTATTACTCAGAACAATTAAAAGGAAATTACTACAGAAAAGTAGAAAGACCTATTAATCAAAACAATTTAAAAGATATTACTACAGAAAAATAGGAGACCTTTAACTCAGAACAATTTAAAGGATATTATTTAAGAAAAGTAAAAAGATCTATTACTCAGAAAAATTGAAAGGATATTACTACAGAAAAGTAGAAAGATATATTATTCAGAACAATTTAAAGTATATTACTACAGAAAAGTAGAAAGACCTATTACTCAGAACAATTTATACCATATTACTACAGAAAATTAAGAGACCTATTACTCAGAACAATTGAACGGATATTACTTCAGAAAAGTAGAAAGACCTATTACTCAGAACAATTTGAAGGATATTACTACAGAAAAGAAGAAGACCTATCATTCAGACCAGTTTAAAGGATATTACTACAGAAAAGTAGAAAGATCTATTACTCAGAACAATTTAAAGGATATAACGACGGAAAAGTAGAAAGACCTGTTACTCAGAACAATTGATAGGATATTCCTTTAGAAAATTAAGAGACCTATTACTCACAACAATTTAAAGGATATTACTACTGAAAAATAGTCAGACCTATTACTCAGAACAACTTAAAGGATATTACTACAGAAAAGTAGAAAGACCTATTTCTCAGAACAACTTAAAGGATATTACTACAGAAAAGTAAGAAGATCTATTACTCAGAACAACTTAAAGGATATTTCTACAGAAAAATAGAAAAACCTATTACTCAGAATAATTTAGAGGATATTACTACATAAAAGTAGAAAGACCTATTATTCAGAACAGTTTAAAGGATATTTCTACAGAAAAGTAGAAAGATCTATTACTCAGAACAATTTGAATGATATTACTACAGCAAAGTAGAAAGACCTATTACTCAGAACAATTTAAAGGATATTACGACGGAAAAGTAGAAACCTATAACTCAGTAGAATTTAAAGGATATTAATACAGATAATTAGGCGTCCTATTAATCAGAACAATTTAAAGGATATTACTTCAGAAAAGTAGAAAGACCTATTACTCAAAACAATTTATACCATATTACTACAGAAAAGTAGAAAGACCTATTACTCAGAACAATTTAAAGGATATTACGACGGAAAAGTAGAAACCTATTACTCAGAAGAATTTAAAGGATATTAATACAGAAAATTAGGTGACCTATTAATCAGAACAATTTAAAGGATATTACTACAGAATAGTAGAAAGACCTATTACTCAGAACAATTTAAAGGATATTAATACAGAAAATTAGGACACCTATTAATCAAACAATTCAAAAGATATTGTTACAGAAAAATAGGAAACCTTTAACTCAGAACAATTTAAAGGATATTACTTACGAAAAGTAGAAAGACCTATTACTCAGAACAATTGATAGGATATTACTTCAGAAAATTAAGAGACCTATTACTCAGAACAATTTAAAGGATATAACTACAGAAAAATAGAAAGACCTATTACTCAGAACAATTTAAAGTATATTACTAAAAAAAATAAGGAAGATCTATTACTCAGTACAATTTAAAGGATATTACAACAGAAAAGTAGAAAGATCTATTACTCAGAATAATTTAAAGGATACTACTGCAGAAAAATAGAAAGACCTATTATTCAGAACAATTTGAAGGATATTACTTACGAAAAGTATAAAGACCTATTTTTCTGAACAATTTAAAGGATATTACTACAGAAAAATAGAAAGATCTATTATTTAGAACAATTGATAGGATATTACTACAGAAAATTAAAAGACCTATTACTCAGAACAACTTAAAGGATATTACAACAGAAAAAAAGAAAGACCTATTAGAATGTTCTCAGAAGAACTTAAAGGATACAACAACAGAAAAGTAGACAGATCTATTAATCAGAACAATTTAAAGGATGTTACAAGAGAAAAGTAGAAAGATCTATTAATCAGAACAATTTAAAGGATATTACTACAGAAAAATAAAAAGACCTATTATTCAGAACAATTTCAATGATATTACTACAGAAAAGTAGAAAATCCTATTACTAAGAAACAATTTAAAGGATGTTACTACAGAAAAGTAGAAAGATCTCTTATTCAGAACAATTTAAAGGATATTACTACAGAAAATTAAAAGACCTATTACTCAGAACAATTTAAAGGATATTACTACAGAAAAGGAGAAAGATCTATTATTCAGAACAATTTAAAGGATATTACTACAGAAAAGTAAAAGACCTATTACTCAGAACAATTTAAAGGATATTACTACAGAAAAGTAGAAAGACCTATTACTCAGAACAATTTAAAGGATATTACTACAGAAAAGTAGAAAAATCTATTACTAAGAACAATTAAAAGCATATAACTACAGACAAAAATAGAAAGACCTTTTACTCAGAATCATTTTTAAAAAGTTACTACAGAAAAATTAAAAGACCTTTTACTCAGAACAATTTAAAGGATATTACTACAGAAAAGTAAAAAGATCTATTATTCAGAACAATTTAAAGGATGTTGCTACAAAAAAGTAGAAAGACCTATTACTCAGAACAATTTAAAGGATATTATTACAACAAATTAAGAGACCTATTACTCAGAACAATTTAAACAATATTACAACAGAAAAGTAGAAATACCAATTACTCAGAACAATTGATAGGATATTACTACAAAAAATTAAGAGACCTATTACTCAGAACAATTTAAAGGATATAACTACAGAAAAGTAAAAAGACCTATTACTCAGAACAATTTAAAGGATATTACTACAGAAAATTAAGAGACCTATTACTCAGAACAATTTATAGGATATTACTACAGAAAAGTAGAAAGACCTATTACTCAGAACAATTTAAGGGATATAACTATAAAAAGTAGAAAGCCCTATTACTCAAAACAATTGATAGGATATTACTACAGAAAATTAAGAGACATATTACTCAGAACAATTTAAAGGGTATTACTAAAGAAAAGTACAAAGACCTACTACTCAGAACAATTTTAAGGATATTACAACCGAAAAAATAGAAAGTTCTATTATTCAGAACAATTATAGTGTTGTTTTCCATTTTTTATAGGATATTACTACAGAAAATTAAGAGACGTTTTGCTCACAACAATTTAAAGGATATTACTACAAAAAAAGTAGAAAGATCTATTACTCAGAACAATTTAAAAGATATTACTACAGAAAAATAGGAGACCTTTAACTCAGGACAATTTAAAGGATATTACTTAAGAAAAGTAGAAAGATCTATTACTCAGAACAATTAAAAGGAAATTACTACAGAAAAGTAGAAAGACCTATTAATCAAAACAATTTAAAAGATATTACTACAGAAAAGTAGGAGACCTTTAACTCAGAACAATTTAAAGGATATTTTTTAAGAAAAGTAAAAAGATCTATTACTCAGAAAAATTGAAAGGATATTACTACAGAAAAGTAGAAAGATATATTATTCAGAACAATTTAAAGTATATTACTACAGAAAAATAGAAAGACCTATTACTCAGAACAATTTATACCATATTACTACAGAAAATTAAGAGCCCTATTACTCAGAACAATTGAACGGATATTACTTCAGAAAAGTAGAAAGACCTATTACTCATAACAATTTGAAGAATATTACTACAGAAAAGAAGAAGACCTATCATTCAGAACAGTTTAAAGGATATTACTACAGAAAAGTAGAAAGATCTATTACTCAGAACAATTTAAAGGATATAACGACGGAAAAGTAGAAAGAACTGTTACTCAGAACAATTGATAGGATATTCCTTTAGAAAATTAAGAGACCTATTACTCACAACAATTTAAAGGATATTACTACTGAAAAATAGAAAGACCTATTACTCAGAACAACTTAAAGAATATTACTACAGAAAAGTAGAAAGACCTATTACTCAGAACAACTTAATGGATATTACTACAGAAAAGTAAGAAGATCTATTACTCAGAACAACTTAAAGGATATTTCTACAGAAAAATAGAAAGACCTATTACTCAGAATAATTTAGAGGATATTACTACATAAAAGTAGAAAGACCTATTATTCAGAACAGTTTAAAGGATATTTCTACAGAAAAGTAGAAAGATCTATTACTCAGAACAATTTGAATGATATTACTACAGCAAAGTAGAAAGACCTATTACTCAGAACAATTTAAAGGATATTACGACGGAAAAGTAGAAACCTATAACTCAGTAGAATTTAAAGGATATTAATACAGATAATTAGGCGTCCTATTAATCAGAACAATTTAAAGGATATTACTTTAGAAAAGTAGAAAGACCTATTACTCAAAACAATTTATACCATATTACTACAAAAAAGTAGAAAGACCTATTACTCAGAACAATTTAAAGGATATTACGACGGAAAAGTAGAAACCTATTACTCAGAAGAATTTAAAGGATATTAATACAGAAAATTAGGTGACCTATTAATCAGAACAATTTTAAAGGATATTACTACAGAATAGTAGAAAGACCTATTACTCAGAACAATTTAAAGGATATTAATACAGAAAATTAGGACACCTATTAATCAAACAATTCAAAAGATATTGTTACAGAAAAATAGGAAACCTTTAACTCAGAACAATTTAAAGGATATTACTTACGAAAAGTAGAAAGACCTATTACTCAGAACAATTGATAGGATATTACTTCAGAAAATTAAGAGACCTATTACTCAGAACAATTTAAAGGATATAACTACAGAAAAATAGAAAGACCTATTACTCAGAACAATTTAAAGTATATTACTAAAAAAAATAAGGAAGATCTATTACTCAGTACAATTTAAAGGATATTACAACAGAAAAGTAGAAAGATCTATTACTCAGAATAATTTAAAGGATACTACTGCAGAAAAATAGAAAGACCTATTATTCAGAACAATTTGAAGGATATTACTTACGAAAAGTATAAAGACCTATTTTTCTGAACAATTTAAAGGATATTACTACAGAAAAATAGAAAGATCTATTATTTAGAACAATTGATAGGATATTACTACAGAAAATTAAGAGACCTATTACTCAGAACAATTTAAAGGATATTACTACAGAAAAGTAGAAAGACCTATTACTCAGAACAATTTAAAGGATTATACTACAGAAAAATAGAAAGACCTATCATCATGATTATTTAGAACAATTGAAAAGATATTACTACGAAAAAGTAGAAGACCTATTACTCAGAACAATTTAAAGGATATTACTACAGAAAAGTCGAAAGACCTATTACTCAGAACAATTTAAATGATAATACTACAGAAAAGTAGGAGACCTATTACTAAGAACAATTTGAAGGATATAACTACAGAAAAGAAGGAGACCTATTACTCAGAGCAATTTAAAGGATATTACTACGGAAAGTAGAAACCTATTACTGAGAAAAATTTAAAGGATGTTAATAGACAAAATTAGGCGACCTATTAATCAGAACAATTCAAAAGATATTACTACTGAATAGTAGAAAGGTCTATTAATCATAACAATTTAAAGGATATTACTACAGAAAAGTAGAAAGACCTATTACTCAGAACCATTTATAGGATATTACTATAGAAAATTAAGAGACCTATTACTCAGAACAATTTTAAGGATATAACTATAGAAAAGTAGAAAGATTTATTTTTCAGAACAATTTACAGGATATTACTACAGCAAAAATCGAAATATCTATTATTCAGAACAATTTAAAGGATATTACTACAGAAAAGTGTGAGACCTTTTACTCAGAACAATTTAAAGGATATTACTACAGAAAAGTAGAAAAACTATTATTCAGAATAATGCACAGGATATTACTACCGAAAAATCGAAATATCTATTATCCAAAACTATTTAAAGGATATTACTACAGAAAAGTGGGAGACCTTTTACTCAGAACAATTTAAAGGATATTATTACAAAAAAGTAGAAAAACTATTACTCAGAACAATTTTAAGGATTTTACTACAGAAAAGTAGAAAGACCTATTACTAAGAACAATTTTAAGGATATTACTATAGAAAAGTAGAAATATCTATGATTCAGATTAATTTAAAGGATGTTACAAGAGAAAAGGTAGGAGATCAATAACTCAGAACAATTTAAAGGATATTAATACAGAAAAAAAGAAAGACTGTTTTTTTCAGAACAATTTAAAGAGTATAACTACATGAAAATAAGGAGACCCATTGCTCAGAACAATTTAAATGATATTACTATAGAAAAGTAGAAAGACCTATTACTCAGAACAATTTTAAGGATATAACTAAAGAAAAGTAGAAAGATCTATTTTTCAGAACAATTTACAGGATATTACTACAGCAAAAATCGAAATATCTATTATTCAGAACAATTTAAAGGATATTACTACAGAAAAGTGGGAGACCTTTCACTCAGAACAATTTCAAGGATATTACTACAGAAAAGAAGAAAAGCTATTATTCAGAACAATTCACAGGATATTACTACAGAAAAGTGGGAGACCTTTTACTCAGATTAATTTAAAGGATATTATTACAAAAAAGTAGAAAAACTATTACTTAGAACAATTTAAAGGATTTTGCTACAGAAAAGTAGAAAGACCTATTAATAAGAACAATTTTAATGATATTACTATAGAAAAGTAGAAATATCTATGATTCAGAGCAATTTAAAGGATATTACTACAGAAAAATTGAAAGACCTATTACTCAGAATAATTTAAAGGATATCACTACAGAAAAATAGGAGACCTATTACGCAGAACAATTTAAAGGATATTACTACAGAAAAATAGAAAGACCTATTACTCAGAATAATTTAAAAGATATTACTACAGAAAATAAGTAAGACCTATTACTCAGAACAATTTAAAGGATATGACTACAGAAAAGTAGAAAGATCTATTATTCAGAACAATTTAAAGGATATTAATACAGAAAAGTAGAAAGACCTATTGCTCAGAACATTTTAAAGGATATTTCAACAGAAAAGTAGAAAGACCGTTTATTCAGAACAATTAAAAGGATATTACTACAGAAAATAAGGAGACCTATTAATCAGAATAATTTAAAAGTTGTTTTTGCAGAAAAGTAGAAAGACCTATTACTCAGAACAATTTTAAGGCTATTACTATAGAAAAGTAGAAAGACATATTTTTCAGAACAATTTTCAGGATATTACTACAGAAAAAAAGAAAGACCTATTACTCAGAACAATTTAAAAGATATTACTACAAAAAAATAGAAAGACCTATTACTCAGAACAACATAAAGGATATTTCTTCAGAAAAGAAGAAAGACCTACTACTTAGAACAATTTAAAGGATATTACAAGATAAAAGTAGAAAGACCTATTACTCAGAACAATTTAAAGGATTTTACTACAAAAAAGTAGAAAGACCTATTACTCAGAACAATTTAAAGGATATTACTATAGAAAAGTAGGAGACCTGTTACTCAGAACAATTTTAAGGATATTTTGGTACAGAAAAGTAGGAGACCTATTACTCAGAACATTTTAAAAAACATTACTACAGAAAAATAGAAAGACCTGTTACTCCGAACAATTTTAAGGATATGACTACAGAAAAGTAGAAAGATCTATTATTTACAACAATTTAAAGGCTATTACTACAGAAAAGTAGAAAGACCTATTACACAGAACAATTTAAAGGATTTTACTACAGCAAATTAACCTATTACTTAGAACAGTTTAAGGGATATTACTACAGAAAAGTAGAAAGACCTATTACTCAAAAAAATCAAAAGGATATTACTTCTGAAAATGGGGGACCTGCTACTCAGAACAATTTAAAGGATATTAGTACAGAAAAGTAGGAGACCTTTTACTCAGAACAAATCAAAGGGTCCAACCACAGAAAATTGGGAAATTCTAATAATCAGAAAACATCAATTATGTTTCCAAAGAAAAGAGAAAAGACCTTAATAGTCAGAACAAAATAAAAGATTCTTAAGTAGAGAGAACTAATTTAATCATAACTGAATCAAATGGTCTTCCCACAGAAAAGAAGAACGAGAGTGCACACTCAGAAATGTGCTGCCTTCTTTACTAATCGTTGATTGTATGTTGATAAATATAAAAGTTTTACTACAAGTAACACATACATCTATTGATTATAGTGTCGTAGAAACAGTCTAACCAAAAAAACGTAACAATAAAAAGAGAGTCGAGTGTGTCAGTCTCTCCTGCTGGTACAAAGCCTATACACTATCAAGAAACTTGTAATGCCTTTTCGCGTCAAAACATGGAAATTAGGGTCCAGTATTCCAGGCTAAATGGCAAGGTATCTCAGAGCAGCAAGGACCCTACAGATACAGAGTGCAGGTCCGCCGGCAATTGAATATGCCCTGGCTCTAATCAACCTTGCCCAAAGGTTAAATGCCCCACTGCCTTGTGTGTGACTTGGGAATAGTCAAAGGCTATGGAACATGTGGAAGTTAATCCAAAAAGAAAATGCGGGTGAATGGAACTCATTAGCAACAGCAATCGCCAAATGGATTGAAGACCTCTAAAAATAACCCCACCCTTCACGTAGAAGTTTTAACTTGTAAAACAATTACATTACAGAAACGACAACGACAACGACAAAGAAACCTCACTAACTGGTCCACGGCTTCAGATATGGGTAAACACAAAAACAAAACCACGAGGACAACGTATAAAGCAAAGGCCGATGAAGTTGTTCTCATCTACACTGCTACTTTTGCATATGTACTATTTCTGTACTTAAAATCAATAGTACTGGCAATTGAGTTTTAATATTAAGTACTATTTCTTTACTTTAAAATTATTGTAATATTTAGGTCCTTTTGGGAGACATCTATTCACACAAATCCAACGCTCAGCGACGTTCAGAAGTTTAACTACTTAAAGTCACTTCTACAGGGTAAAGCGTTTCAGACCATATCAGGATTTTCTATGACAAACACTAACTACGACAAATCTATTTTGTTGTTACAAGAGTGGTATAGACAGATACATATTATAATACAAACATACATGCAAGCTCTACTTGAGATTTTGCCGCCGATTTATACTTTAGTAAGCCTCCGCAATTATTATGACAAAACTGAAACTTACGTACGAGGTCTAGAGTCACTCGGACAGACTACAGACGTTTATGGTTCACTACTTGTACCGGTTATTCTGAACAAGTTGCCCGCAGAAATACGACAAAACCAAGCAAGACAACACGGATCGTCAAGTTGGAATTTTAAAGATTTGAGGAAGAGTATACTTTCAACATTCAGATCATGGAGGCGGGACAAAATACAGGTACATATCTTGAGTCTTCAGAAAGTCACTTCACAACAGCATCCGCATCTACATGTACATTTCATACAGGAATAGAATCACCGCTAATACATACAGCACACAACGCGAAGAGCCAACCACGGAATATTACGGAGAGACCATGTGTTTTTTTGTAAAATTATACATGCACCAACAAACTGTACCAATATTAGTGATAGCACAGCCCGAATGTCTGTTGTAATTCGTGATAATTTATGTTTTAACTGTTTATGAAATCATCATGCTAATCAGTTTCAATCGAAACGCACGTGTCGACACTGCAACCAGAGACATCAATATTACAGCTTATGTAGTGCAAGTAATAATGTTAACAGTGAAGGTTTTGCGTCATTACAAGCAATACAAATAATCAGATTCAATCTACACGCGTCAATCTTATAAATGACACTGAAAACCAGGAAGATACTAAAGTTTGCATTCATCGACTCAGATGCGTACACATGTGCTACTGAAAACGGCGGTAGCTCATGTATGGTCAGGTAATATATCTATGGATGCAAATGTTTTATTTGATGAGGGTGCACAAAGATCTTTTTTAACATATGATCTAGCAAAGAAATTGAATTTGAAAACTGAAGGAATTGAAGCTGTACAACTATAGGCATTTTGAGAGGACAACACAAGCACGAAAGAACTACGCACAACCACTGTATTTATCAGAACCGAAAATAGTCGAAAAATTCCGATTGAAATCCGCATTGTTCCTACTATAGCAGTTCCAATACATAATCATATGCGGTACGTTAACCGAAATATGGATTAACCTGAAAGGATTAAGACTCGCTCATTCAGTTACCAAAGACGATTATTTTGAGATATCATTACTTATTGGTGCCGACCACTATTGGGACTTTATGGAAGACAAAGTAATACGAGGAGATGGACCGATCGCGATGACGTCAAGTAGGGAACTTCCATCTACGACATCTAGCATCTTAAACGTACTGGTTTCGAATGAATCAGACGAATTTGTCTTTGAAGAAATAATAAAGGAACAGACACGTTTCCAAATTATCGAGAGAGTTGAGGAAGCAGAACCGACAGGGAAAATATCAAAAGATGGACTGAAAGATACGCATCTATTGAACTTGTGTTACTTATTATGAACTAACATGTTTAACCCCGCCACATTATTTGTGTATGTGGCTGTCCTAAGTCAGGAGCCTGTAATTCAGTAATTGTCGTTTGTTTATGTGTTACATATTTGTTTTTCGTTCATTTTTTTTTATATTAATAAGGCCGTTAGTTTTCTCGTTTGAATTGTTTTACATTGTCTTATTGGGGCCTTCTATAGCTGACTATGCGGTATGGGCTTTGCTCATTATTGAAGGCCGTACGGTGACCTATAATTGTTAATGTCTGTGTCATTTTGGTCTCTTGTGGACAGTTGTCTCATTGGCAATCATACCACATCTTCTTTTTTATATGTTACGAAAATATTTGATTTATTGACTTATTTTCAAAAACTTGTAACATGATACTATTTCTTTGAAAGAAGGAACAGGTACACAGAAAAAATGAACGTATTGTGATTTGTGTATACGAAATAGACTCATTGGGATTTAATTCAATGATAGCTAATCTGGAAGTAATCAATAACTGTGCTAAAGATTTTAATTTAAGAGACAGTAATTTTAATTCATTTTTTCTTGATTGCAATCTAATTTTCATATTTACTTTTCGCCATCCGGAGAATGTTGGGAATACCGCAGGTGTTAAGACGTCGCGTTTTACTGTTTTGTATCTAGGGTTGACGTCAGTGTGGGACGTAGCCTTAGCAGCTCCGATATATATGAAGTAAACGTTAAACTGTATGGTTGTATTGTTTTCTGTATACGATAATAGAAGTCAGCCTCGACAGTAGCAAGGGAGACATTAAAACCCTATACAGCATCACAAATCAATTAAGTGGGAAACCACCAACCTCAAATACACCAATTATATATAAAGACAAGAAGACCCTCACTCAACTGGAAGAACAACTAGACAGGTGGAAATGCGCATTTCGAGCAGGTTATGTTAAACAAATTCCTTAATTTAAACTATTATATACCTTGTTGAAACTTATTCGTCTGAAAAAATAATAATCATCCTGACGGTCATCACAACAAATATCTGCGTATTCGTCCTCTGCCTCATCTCCAAATAATATGAATTCTTTATTTTTATTTAGAAGTAAAGATGTCGAAGTTAGGTGTGATGCTTTGGGGCGGTTTACGATTCTTCTATATGATATCTTCAAAGGATCCCTTTCAAAATCATGTACTGTTGAGAACGCATAACTGCTATTCTTAGTTCCAATATCCAGAGCTACAACCATGGTATAGTTTGAACCATCCATCTTTTACTTTGAACCTGCAATTATATCATTCAACATAACGTTAATTGTACAGTTATATAAACTATAGACATGTAATTAAAAGTAAAATCACAAAAATACCGAAAGCCGAGAAATACTCAAAACGGAAAGTCACTAATCAAATTGTACAATCAAAAGCACAAACACATCAAACAAATGTATAACTACTGTCATATTCCTGACTGGTTTTGGCTTTCGAACTTTTTTATTCTGAGCGTCACTGATGAGTCTTATGTAGACGAAACGCGCGTCTGGCGTATAAAAGGGTTGTTGTCGCTTTGACACATTCCCCATTTCCTTTCTCAATTCTATTTGTTACAGATTTTTGTCTTTAGTGACGTGTGGAGACAGTAGAGTGCGTTCCCGTGCTTAAGGTTTATGCTTTAATATTATACTAGATTATGGAGTGTTTGTCCGAGCGAGAACTTCTCTATGATCATTACTTTAGAAATATTTATCAAAAATTAGTATTTTAATATTCAGCCCCGGCCAGCTGAAGGACGCCTACGGTTGCGGGAGTTTCTCGCTACATTGAAGACACATTGGTGGCCTTCGGCTGTTGTCTGCTCTATGGTCGGGTTGTTGTCGCTTTGACACATTCCCCATTTCCTTTCTCAATTTCATTAGTTATAAACCTGGTATCGTTTGATAGCTATTATTTGTGTGTTTCTCTGTCCTGTATGTTCTCCCATTTATTTGTATTGTAGTCCTGTCATGTAATTCTGTCATGATAACATTATATTTAACATTGCTATAAAAGCGGGCGGTTTGGCTAGCCACAAAACCAGGTTCAATCCACCATTGTTTCCTAAACAAATGTCCTGAACCAAGTCAGGTAAATGGCAATTGTTATATTATAGTTCGTTTCTCTGTGTGTTGCATTGTCGTTTTGATTTTTTGTTCACTTTAGTGTTTTTGTTGTTTTGTTGTCAAGATGTACTATATTGTATTGTTAATTTGCGTAATTATTTGTCCTGAATGTACTTGCATTTATTTGTACTGTATTTCTGTCATATCATGGTGAAATTTTAGCGTTATATTTAACATTGCCATAAAAGTTCGAGGCATGAATAGCCACAAGACCAAGTTCAACCCACCATGTTTTCTTCAAATGTCCTGTACCAAGTCAGGAAAATTGCCTTTGTTATACTATAGTTCGTTTCTGTGTGTGTTGCATTAAAGTGTTGTGTTTTTGTTGTGTCGTGGTTCTCCTTCTTTTATTTGATGTGTATCTTTCGGTTTTGGTTTGTAACCCGGATTTGTTTTCTTCTCAATCGTTTTATGACTGTTGAACAGCGTATACTACTGTTGCCTTTATTTGGTTCAGGCATTTTCTTATGTAGAAAATGATGGATTAAACCTGTTTTATAGTTACCGTTGTAATAGAGGCCTTTCACAGTGTCAAGTTGTAAATACAGAATAGACAGATATGAGTTTTACAAGTCTGGTAATACATGCATAACAGGAAACTCTTCACATGACGATGCAAGTAGTCGTGCTCCTTTTGGATATTATGCAATTCTCATGAAGAAAGTTTTATAATCATTTATCCAATAATTGTTCGGTTATATTAAAATCGCATCAGTTACCAGGGTAACAATTTGGTACATCAAGCTCGTGTGTGTTGATCAAATAAAAACATGCTTTAAAGTTTGATTAATAGCGAATAACAATTAATTTGTCACGTTCCAGCAATACATTTCATGTGAAGTTTTAACAAAAGTATGGTAGATCGATGAATTGCAGAGGAACTTTCTGAAACATTTTATTTACAACATGTTTAAACTTTATAATAATAATTTCTAGCCTGGTATGATTTATTGATTTCCAAAAGGTCTAACCAAATGAGTCGATTAAACCTGGTTGTATACCTAGCTTAACATCTCAATTGTATGATAGTCGCATAAAATTCCATTATATTGACATCAATGAATAAAGCAAACAAACAATTTAGGTAAAAATGTCAAAAAGGTATATAGCAATTAACATTGAGTTATAATCTTAATCTTAAAACAAACAAATATGTCAACAGAGAAAAACAAAAAAGGCATATAGACAAAGCAAATATCAAGCAAAATCTAAAGCTGTACAATAGCACCACTACACTATGACGAGACGTATAAGAACCAAACCACGTCAAATGGATATAACCAAATTGAAGTTGGTATGTTACTGGTTAGGTTGGGAAATTCATATATATATAGAGAGAGAGATAATACTACATGTTTTGAAACAGACTATCTACTCTTCTATACTGCACAGTTCTTCATTGGAATTAAATGATTACTATAAATCAATAATAAGAATCGTTATAACATTTTCCTTGAAAACAGTGTTTGCTTCAGTTAGTGAACTTTCAGTTATTTGACACACCAGCCTATTGTTTCCACATATTCGGAAAAAGAACTTTATTCATAGAAGTTGCTTCAATGTATTATTACCTTAATTGATGAACTGAAAACTCGATCCAAAACAGCACAGAAATAACTCTCTATCCCATATTAGCTTCTGTCACTAGTTCAAAATACAGAACATGTAATCATTTATATTTAAACAAAATACAAACATGGTTGTATTACATATAACTTTTCAATAGTTATCAAAGGTCCATATACCCATATGGTCATGACCATACGCGTATGGTCAAAACACTCATATAGTCCGGAACATATACACAAAATTTTCATTTTTATAAAATGAAACACTACATCACTTCTTTATTTTTTGACATTTTTGTACAGAAATATGAAACGTATGAATTCCAACTAAAATAGTGATATTTGATTGAATTCAGACAAACAATTTTACTTTGAATGGATTACAGGTGGGTGATTGACATTATACAGGGAAGCCGATTTTTATTGTTATGATCATATAGAGTATTTCATTATAAGCAAATTGATCAATGACATATGTTGCAGTACTCTTTATCACAATTCTAAATTGTTTTATTTATAATTCTGATATGACGTGCTTCTTTCGCTTTGTAAACAACATCGTGATAAAATTCTCGATATATTTATACTTAGCGCAGACTCAGAGATATACATAATACTGGATGTTACAATATGCTTCCCACGTAAATCTTCATGTATTGGAACCTATTTGCAAACACTTTGCCGATTTTATTGTTTCAAACTAGCATTTAAAAAAAGACAAACGAAATTGTATTTTTATTTGGATGCATATTAAAAAGAATTAATGTACAAAAGTTCGGAAAAATCCACAAAATCAAAATAAAATAAAATTCCGCCATAATCCATTATTTTTTGGCGCATTTTTATCATTTCAAACCATGACGTCATGCAAATTAAAACACTAAAGTTGAAGATTTTCCGTAGCGTGGACCATCGCAATTCGTATAATATTGTATTAAAATGGATTTATGAGGTAGGTTTTGTTTTATTTTCTATTCTATTGCGGCATTATTTGCAAATTTACTGATTTCAGCAAGTCAACACGGCGACTCTTTAGTTAAGAAATGTCAAATGGTAGCTGACAAGAAAAACATGTAAATTAAAATGGTAAATGATGGGTTTGAGAATTATTAAACAGACTTTCTAGTGGTTATTCACGAAATATTCCATGCAAACTACATATCTATTAGAATGTTTGAGCTTTATTTAACAGGGAGTAAAAAGAACAGCCACACACAGGGCATGCCCACCCTCGCTTTAGTTTTTAAATGACCATATTTGTCCTATCAGAATCGAATTAATTCATTATTTATAAGTATACCTTTCTTGTTAACATGGTGATCTCAAATTTGTCTTTTATTCCCCTGGATAATCACTAATCCCTATAAAACAAAATGTTAGATTTTTAAACATCACAAGGCTTTTTAATTAACATGTACATGACGAAACAAAGGATCAATAACATTTATTTATCGGTCGTCCCACTGTCTATATCACTCTGTTCAGCTCTTAATATTATTCCGTATCATGTCTTTGTGACGTCAAATACGTTGACCCGGCCTTAATAACTTTGACCCGGACATATCAGCGACGTCATAATGTTTGAACCGACGTTAATAACTTTGACCCGAACTTATCAAGTCATCTTTTGTGTGCTGGTGAAACAAAGAAAACACTTCTGAAACACGCAAATATAGCCCGATAAATCGATTATCAGATTATCTGCATATTGATATTATACAATTATTGACTTTTGATGAGGTTGATACAATGATTTATCAACCCCAGAGAGGTGATATTCACCAAGGCCAACGGCCGAGGTGAATATCACATCTGGGGTTGATAAATCATTGTATCAACTGATATCAAAAGTCAACAATTGCTTTATTATATGACTCTTTAATTCTCAGTGTCATTTTCATATTTTTAGATTGTGAAATATATCCTTGGTTAGATGGTATTTTGCCTAGACTGTTTTTATTTTATGCTTGGAGTTGATTTTTAGGCATATTTAATTCCGCATAATTAAAACCAGAAGAATATTGTATCATTTCAATTTTTAAAGAACAAGAATCCTTTTCTATCAAAATCTTCTTAATTTCCTCATTATTTAACGATGGAAAGCGTTTTTCAGTAGCTACTTCTGCTGCTCCAGCCATACTTTGTTGCCGGAAACATGTAACTGTCGTCTGTTAGACCGAAACGATTTTATGTCTAGAGCGCTGATTGGTTGATATTTATTCGGTCGTCCAATTAAAAACCATTTTATTTATAAATCCCTTAAATAGCTAACAAGAATTTCCCGTTTCTATATTTAGGTACACGGACGCTGTTCCAAATCTTATATTAACCTCACGTGATTTTTGACGCGGTAAATATAATGTTTTATCAAAGAGGATTTCCTATGCTTTTAGCCAATGAGAAAACAGAAAATGTATAGTGTTATATATCTGTATGTTGAATCCGTACTTTCCGGAAACGTTGTATTGTCTTAACCATGATTGTTGTGATGATTACATGTATCAGCCTCTTTTGGCGTTTGAATCCAAAGTAAAAGGATCATAATTTGAAAGCTGTTCTTTTTATTTACAATATATATACTTCGTCTTTAGTCCCCCAAACCTAAGTCAGGTATATCACATGGTGGAGGAACCTAAAATCGAACAATTGGTACCTAATATTACAAAATGAACATATAGGCGAGTGACTTTAACCATAAAATTAAATTTTTAATGCACCTACCTAACACACGGCTAAATTATATATCATTTGAAAGCTACACATCTGTACTATCTGTTTTGCCCGGTCGTAAAAAAATCGTACGGTGCAATTTCCGTCAAATCAAGATCAAAGGTCAAGGACGAAAAAGTGCATATTTTCTAAGATTTCAGCCTGATTGCATAATATGACTTTTATATACTAAATTCACATATGCAAACAATTTAAACTTTTAGCAGAGAGACTAACAGTCATTATTCAAATGCATTTTTTAATATTTAAAGCGTGTTTTTGACATGTTTGACAGAGAGCACATGTTTCCTGAAATTCGAGTAAAAGTTAACAAAATGTGTGAAAACCCAAATTTTTCTTTCTGGTGCAAATACTAATCAATTAAAACTAAGTAAAACCCTGTAATGACTATCAAAGAAGTTTTTGACATCATAAAATTTCCTAAAATTATGCTTACTTCTAATCAAACAGCAAATCATAACAACTCATACAGTTGCCCAAAATACCGCCATCTGGGAAAAAACAGCTTTTAAGCATTTCTTCCTATTTAAACATTGTATGTGGTCAATATAAGATTTAATAAACAAATTCTTAAGAATCTGAAAAATTTAGAGTAAAAAAATATGTGCGCGAATCATCTTATTGCTTGAAATAAAGGGGGTGAAACCAAGAGATTGCAATCTGCATTGTAACTACCAGACTGAAATAAACATATTTCGACTTTTCTAATTGTTTGATTTGTAGCTTCATTATAAATATTGATGTAGTGAAAAGACCTTTTATTTATTTAATGTGAATTGAAAATCTAGACCAAAATAAATTGAAAATAAATTGATGAAAATTGAAATTTCAAAGAATTGTAAAAACTAGTAAACACATTATAAAACTGGACTACTTGATTGCTTAAATTCTGTTGTTTATTGTTTACATGCATTAATTCATCAAATAAGAATAATTTTGAAGAAAAAATATCCATTAATACGCAACGATTCTAGTTACAACTAGACTTCCTGAATAGCTTGAATGACTAGTTCATTTTTCATACGAGAATGACTTCATGAAAAAGTTTCTGATGACGACTGACAAGAAGCTATCATTATCTTGAAACTTCACTTTCCATTATATAGATGATGTCATCTCAATGAATAGTGTAAAATTTGTGACAATGTTGGACTCGTATTTTCCATTGAAATTGAAAATAAAAGACTCAACAAATATAGTTTACTCCATCACGTATCTTGAAATCGATGATGAGGGTTGGTTGAGAACAAGTTTTACGACAAAAGAGATGAGCATAAAACAACTCATAAAAACACCTCTTACTACCAAATTATAAACTTTTTATTTCTATGTAACAACAGTATAGCAACGCCTGCATATCTATACTACTAAAGGAGGAGACCGATTTCATTGAGCCTCAACTCCTCTGCAATAAAGGCAACTATAGTATACCGCTATTCAATGGTCATCAATCGATTTACTAGTAACTGAAATAAATCCGGGTCACAAAGCAAAAACTAGGAAAATGCATCAACTATAAGAGGATCACAACGATATAACAGAAACACAGAACTGCTACAAAAACAAACGCCAACATACAAAGAAACAGATTATTCGATACCAACTGCCATATGCCTGACTTGGTACAGGACATTTGAAGAAAAATGGTGGTTTAAACATGTTTTAAACCAGAGTTCAAATGCAAAGTTGAAATCATCCCTTTGAAAATTTCATGGACGCCACTAGGAGTTGGTTGACAATTATGAGATATCTGTTTCGCCAGATGACGACTGATAAGTTCCATCGACGTAACTAAATTGCCGTCAATTCTGCCATGAATGTCACCAACCGAATAAGGCTTGGCACCGAGTTAGGAAATACATGAGCCACAAGACGGGTAAAAGAGAGCCGTGGTGTAGTGGTTAGTACATCGGACTACTAACACAAAGGTTCCTGGTTCGTTTCCCGTTCCGTGATGAAAATTTCAGGGACTGAATTTTCGGCTCTTCCTTGACACCATTTGCGAGTATGGTCTTGAGGAAACGATGAAAGTTCGTCGGAAGGGGACGATAAATGGCTGACCCGTGTTAAGAGAGAACCATATCTCTTGCACGTTTTTTGTAGATTTCGAAAAAGAGCAGGATAATGCCGCTACAAGGCAGCACTCGCACCCACAAAGTGGAAAGCGAATAATTTAAGTTGCAAAACTTGTTTCCCAATCCACTATAAATAAATATGTTTAAACTAAGACGGGTGTCACATGTAGAACATGATCTGCCTACCCTTTGGGAGCCCCTGAGTTCACTCAAAATTTTTTTGGGGGGGTTGTGTTACTCAATCTGTAGTTTTATATATTATGTTTTGTATACTGTTGCTTGTCTTGTTCGTTTTTTGCCCGGCTTTGTCAGTTCGTTTTTAATTATTAGTTTGATGTCCCTTTGATATATTTCGTCACTATTCAAGTAGTAAAAGGTTTAACAATTATAGATCAGTGTAGCTAAATGTATCATGATAACGATTTGGTCTATATATATCACCGTGAGCAAATTAAGTTATTTTCGCGGATATTTGTCTTATTGCGTTAATCTCCTTCACTTTACTTTGAGGTGGTTTTTTTGCCGATTTTCATTACTGCAAGTTAATGTCTTTAAAGTAAAATAATACCAAATGGACAATCAACATCTCAAACCATGAATCAAATAAAGTTAATTAAAACCATGAACAAAATAAAATTAAAGTACAAGAGACGAACAACAGTCCAAAAAACACAGCATACCATGAAAACGAACACTCCTAAAACAGCGAATGATCTTATGAGGTCAGGAAGGGTATTTAACTTTTTCATTTTGTTATTTCACAACTGCTTATAGTGTTTTACATACACAATGACATGCATTTGTATTTTTAAAGCTTATGTAGAAAATACTCAAAGCATCTTTTATTCAAATAATTAAAGCGATTAAACTTCTAAACACATTTAATATGACTACCTATAACACGATTTTAAACTAAATAAGAAGCAGCCGCATTTTATTTAGTTCGTTTACATCCCGCTTTAGACAACCAAGTGTTTCTAAACAAGGTTACTTATTTCAATGTTGCCTACGATTTAGTCGCAAAGTAATGTTTGCATTTAAACATGATTACAAAAAGTAAAAACGTTTGACTTCGTAAAAAACAATTTTTTAACCTCAATTACCTCGCATATATTATTTTCTTACTTTAAATACCCCTTCTTTTATTATGGAAAATCATTCTCCTCCCTGATATTCACAATAAGCGATATGCTATTTTAACATAGATTAACAAAATGATCGTTATTTGCAGATGGCAGATTTTTGGGCAACTGCAAACACTTCAATAGTTCAGAATAAAATGTAGTTAGCAGACTGGATTGTCTTTTAAAGGTTAGTAAATATGTAAATTTGTTTAATAGTTTGTTTCATAAATTTAGAGGAAACGAGTTTAAAGTATGAAAAGATGTTTCCCAGTAAAGTAATTTTAATCACATTCGCATGTAAAATCGTGATATAGATTAAATAAATAATAGGCAAAGTTTGGAAATATTAATGTAAATGATTTGAATAAAAGGTTCTTAACTTATAAAAAAAAAGGAATTAACTTATTCGTATAGATAACTTTTGAAAATACAATTCTTAATTTGATACTTGATTAAATATTAAAAGTAAACGAATCAAGGGGAGATAACAGATGACACGACTGTTCATTTATGGCGCGTATACTATTGTCGGGTTTTGTATTATTGTTCGATTGATATCGCGAAATATTTGATGTATAACTATGATGATAAAGTAATGTAATCTTTATTGTAACTATTGTAAATATATGACTAGACTGTATGAACCAGAATAAAATGTAGTTAGCAGACTGGATTGTCTTTTAAAGGTCCCGTTGTCATGCCGAGTCCAAGCTAGTTCCCAAATAATGTAACATCAATGTGAGCAGTTCCCCGCAAAAAGAATTGATAAAACCATGAGAGAGAGACCACAACACGAGTGACAAAAACGGGACCAAGTTCCCGCATAATATTACAGTAGATCCAAATTCTGAACTTTTGATATGGGGTAAAGTGGCAAACTATATTCTACAGGGACAAACAGGAATGTGTCAGAATAGTTCTCATTTGTTGAAAAGCGGACTTCTAATTTCAAAAGCCGTTGTAACTGTAAATAGTCATAAAACTGTTCCGATCAAGTTATTAAATCCTACTAATGACCAAATATTTATCTCACGTGGAGACATTATTGCTAGTTTTGAACCGTTCACGGAAGATTACATGTTAATCAATGCAGATGAAAAAGACAAACACTTTGTTCAAAATGTACAATTAGATAAAAGTAGTCATAATTCAGGTGAAGAAACTGAGTCCAAGTTTTTGTCAAACTTTGAATTGCCGAAACATTTATCAAACGATGAGCAGCGGCAAATATCACAATTTTTAATTCAATATAAAGATTTGTTTGTTACCGATGAAAATCCAAGGTTAGGATATACAGAACTTGTTAAACATAACATGTGCTTAAAACCAGACTTTAAACCAAAGCATCAGCAACCTTATAGATTGTCACCGGACAAGAAAAATGTACTGCGTGATCACTTGGATGAATTACTAAAACAGGGCATTATTTCACCGGTTCAAGAAACGGAAGATATACCGATTACTAGTCCGATAGTTCTTGTATCTAAACGAACGAGACCTCAATCAAAAAACACTTCAATGAATAAATCTACAAGTTTGTCACAGTTCAGATTTTGTTGTGACTTTAGATACTTAAATAGTCAATGTCAAGACTTCCGGTATTCGATTCCAGATTTACAAGACTTAACCGAATCTTTTTCTGACCGAAAACCAGTTTTTCTTACATCAATAGATTTGAGCTCTGGATTTTTCCAATTACCTATTTCAATGGAAAGTCAACGATATACTGCGTTTAACACTTGTTTTGGATCATATAAATTTCTCCGTTTACCAATGGGTTTAAGTTCCGCTCCAGCGTCCATGCAGCTATTAATGGACAAAGTTTTGAAGGGCTTGACATTTCGATCTTGTTTATGTTACCTGGACGATATACTGATAGTTTCTGAAACATTTGAGGATCATATTGGTAATTTACATGAAGTTTTCAATCGTCTTGCCACTGCCGGATTAAAGCTCGGACCGAAGAAATGTTCATTCGCACAAAGTTCTTGCGTTTTTCTTGGACATCTAATATCCAAAGATGGAATTCAACCTCCCGCCGATCGTGTTAGTGCAGTACTAGATATGCCATCGCCAACTTCTGTTAAAGATTTACGGCGAGCCATTGGACTTTTTAACTGGTTTCGAAAGTACATACAAAACTTTAGTGCGGAAGTTGACCCAATGACCAAGTTACTGAAAAAATCTGTAAAATTTAAATGGGGAATCGAACAGGAGCAGGCTTTTAAGAAAGTTAAAACATTACTAGCGAACTCACCAGTTCTTGCGTTTCCGAAGTACGACCTGCCGTTTTACCTTGCAGTTGACACATCGTGTAAAGGAATAGGATATATGTTATATCAACAACACCCAATGGATGATTCTTGTGAAGAATTGCGTGTTATTCGTTTTGGTTCAAAGTCTCTAAGTAAATGGCAGAGGTCTTATGGTCCCACAAAATTGGAGCTTCTTGGTATGGTAACAGCAATATTAGACTGTTCAATGTATTTAAGGGGACAAAAATTCGTAGTTGAATGCGATCACCAAGCACTTAAGCCACTTTTTCAAAAACAGTTAAAAGGAGCAATCTATGAAAGATGGATCGCCATATTACAGCAGTTTAATTTTGAATTGAGATATAAACCGGGTAAAGACATGCAAGTCGCCGACGCTCTTTCCCGTGCGCCTAACAAATTGTCAACAACAGGTTTTGAAAGTCCAGACCAGCTTGATCCATATTTTCCCTATCACACTGAAAATGTCGGAAATATTATTACACCGAATGGCATGCCTTTTACAAACTTATTGTGTAGTGACAAATCAAGTGACACCGACGAGCTACAGCTTAATAATATTGATATTTTGCAAAATTTGTTTAGTAGGCCAGTCAGTGAATTTGTCAAACAAACAGACTTTGAATATGATGGCGATACCGAGGAAAATGATGATTGTGCTATTCGCAAATTTACAAAGAAACGAGTTCGCACGAATCAACCCATATCGATAGTCGAACAACCGGTGGCGTCTGACATGTCCGACTCACCTGCAAAAGTTTCCGAAAAAGAACATTCTGTACAATCTTCCGATAGAGGTGAAACAAGTGAGGAAAAACTTATGATGAACAATTCAAGCAAAGCAGGTCAATTTACTACAAATAACGTTGAAACGAGCCAATCTGCATTAAGCTCATCAAATATACCTGAAAGTGATAGCATAGTATCGGCAACTGTAGACGATTCGTCAGATGTTAATTTTATTTCCGATGAGCAAACTGTCCAACAGAAAATAGAATCGATGAAAATTTTCCGAAATTGTGATTTCAGTCCGAAAAGTTTAAAACAGTTACAAGTTAATGACCCGCAATTTGGCAATATTTTCCGATATTTAGAAAATGGTGATTTACCACAATCACAAAAACTAGCTCGTAAAGTTTTACTTGAATCAGGAGATTTTTCTTTATTCGATGACTTGCTTTTTCACACTAGAGTCGCAAGATCTAAGCGAACACAACAATTTTGTCAGTATCAGCTTGCATTACCTGAAATAGCCGTAAAAACAATTATTTCGCTTCACCACGATTCACCACTTGGAGGCCATGGCGGGATTCAGCATACAGTAGATTTGATAAGAGAACATTATTATTTTTCAAATTTAGCAGGAAAAGTGTCCGACTTCATAAAATCTTGTCATGCTTGCCAGTGTTGTAAGATGACTACTAGAAAGACTAAAGCCGGCATTGTTGCTTTTCAAACTCCAATTCGTCCTTTTCAAGTTTGGGAAATTGACCTTTTTGGTCCTGTTCCAGTGTCTAAGTCAGGCAACAGTTACGTGTGTACTGCAGTCGATATGTTTAGCAAGTTTATTTTTACAGAGCCTATACCAAATTCCGATCCAATTACTGTTTCGCATGCACTTTATAAAATAATCACTCAGTTTGGTGTTTTTGATACTCTTATTAGCGATCATGGATCCGAGATGATACGAAAATGCACAAAAGAAATATGTAGACTTTTAGATATCAAACAACAATTCACACCAAGTTTTACACATCACTGTTTGGGAACTTGCGAACGCTCACACAGAACCTTAGCAGAGCGAATTACACCGTATTTGTTGAACAATACAAATTGGGAGGATTTTATTCCAAGCATAGTCTTTTCTATGAACAATTCCGTGAATGAAGGAACAAAATATTCACCATTCGAGATAATCTATGGACAAAGACCATCATTTCCCTTATCGTGTGTATCAAAAACCGCATTTTCAGAAATTCCCAAAGATTATCACAATTATATTCGAGAGTTTGCTGACAAACTTGAATTCATTCGAAAACAAGTGCGTGAAAATTCAGAAAAATCTAAAATATCAATGATTGAACAGGCTAATCAGAAAGCTCATAATTTGTCTCTAGAAAAGGGGGATTATGTGTACTTAGGAAAAGACCCAAGAGGAGCTGGTCAGAAAGTTAAGCTAAAACATGCAGGACCGTATTTCATTCATCAAATAGACAGTCCTCATCTTTATTCGTTAATGGACCCAAATACAAACAAAATTATTCCAAAAGTGCATATTAACCGTTTAAAACCAGCGTATATTCGTGTACCAAATCCATGTGAATATTTTATGGATCGTGTTATAAACAAACAAGATACCGTGGATACTGCGTCAGCAAGTCATGATAATTTGATTAGTGAACAATCTAGCACAAATAACGATATTCAAAAAGTGCCAAATCTCCGGCGATCAACAAGACAGAGACAAAAACCTATTCGCTTCAGAGACGATTATTTTGTTACATCAGGCAACGAAACAAGCTCTGCGTCAGACGGGACATTATTAAAAGTGAAAAGATTTTTAGCAAAGAAAAATCACGATGGAAATACTCGCTACCTTGCGCATTTAATAGGGGAACCGGCGCAAAATGCAATTTGGATCGAAGACAATCAGTTAGGACCAAAGGCGCGTGCCTTATTGAAGTCGAGACCACCTCCGATTATTCCGTAAACGCATGCCTGTGAGATTTGTCTCGTGACAACGCAATCAGAAGGCTGAATAAGACATATTTTGCTGTGAGATTTATCTCATGCATATCGAAAGTTACAGAACAAGATACAATTTATTTGAACTGTTTTGAAGATACATTTTATTGATACATTTTATGATTAGTACATGTAGTAATATCATTTATTGCAAACATATGTTGAAGATGTTGGGTTTTTTTTTTGTCACAGAACTGTTTTTTTTTTTCTAAGTATTTCAACTATTTGACATACAAAGTTTTGAGAAAAGTATTAATTTTTCTTTTTAAAGGTTTCCTTTTGAAAAGACTTTCATGTTTTGGCTAACTTAAGACAGTAAATTGTTTTATTGCTAAAAAGATTTAAATGAATCAGTTAATTTTTTTTTTAAATACACTGAGTGCGAAAATACCGTCAAAGTTCACTGTGTTGAATGATTTTTGTTTTTTGTTGGTCCACATGTACATATGTTGATTAGATTAGATAGGCCAGTTATCTTATTGGATTTATTGTTGTATTTTTTAAGTAGTTGAGTTGCTAATGGTTAGTTTTTTAGTATACCTCAACATGAAATATTTTGACAAGTCACAGAGGTAGAAGTTAATGTTTTGAAATGAAGTACTGCGATACTTAAATTTACTTGTTAGTAAAGATTAATGAAGACTTGTTTTGGTATGAAAACGAACATTATGTATGACTTATATGATGGAAATCCTAGCATTTAAATTTTCAATCGATCTGTCTGTGCACAGTAAGAAAAGGAAATCTGATTTGTGTGTTAGTGGTGCATAAGAGATGACTCAGAAATAAACCCTGGTTGATAGTCTTGTTCTGCTGAAATTTATTTGTTTCACTTTATTGTTTTATTTAATCGAGAGAATGTGTGTATAATAGGGATGGTATGCAAGTCGGCGCAATAGTAGATTTTTTTTTATAGTGTAACCTATAAATTTTATTCATTATAAGGTGTATCTAACCATTAGCAGGAGTAGGGACTCCACTGAATCTAATCTCGTACTGTATATCAATCACTTTTTAGCAAGCACACTAAAATTCAGTAAATGATAATATGTTATATTTTATAAGATTTCGCCACATCATATGAATGTTGAAGTTAAAGAGAAACTAGCATTTGGTCATATGTATTTGTATTTACATGTCTGTGAAACATGAGAAATTAATAGATGATGAAGTTTAAAGGTGCCTGTTATTTAGTATGTTGTATTGTTATATATAAATGGAAATTTTGAATCTTTTTCTTTTTGGAGTACGAATTCAACATTTTCGAAAAATAGGGGAATTTTTCATTTTTGGGCGGGGATGTTATATATCTGTATGTTGAATCCGTACTTTCCGGAAACGTTGTATTGTCTTAACCATGATTGTTGTGATGATTACATGTATCAGCCTCTTTTGGCGTTTGAATCCAAAGTAAAAGGATCATAATTTGAAAGCTGTTCTTTTTATTTACAATATATATACTTCGTCTGTAGTCCCCCAAACCTAAGTCAGGTATATCACAATAGTCATATAATAATGTAAAATATCAGCTGCTTGACATTATATGAAGGCTTTTTGATCTCGTTCGCTACGCTCACTCGACAAAAAGCTTCATATTATGTCTCGCAGCTGATATTTTACGATATCAACATGCAGATAACCTGATAATCGGTACATATTTATCTGGTTGTTCTCCAGTGTAGATGAATAACTCTAAAAGATTAATAGAACGGCTTAGTTCCAGTTAGACCCCTTTTAGCCCCAACATATAGCAGTTTTACAAAATTGTTAAAATGTAGTTTTTTAGCTATTTTTTAGAAAGTAAAATACTTCTGTTACATAAATATGGGCAGTTTTTGACAATACAATGCACATTTATCGGGTACTAGAATCATTAAGTCAAATTAGTCAGTAAATTACTGAAATCATCACAATTTAACCATTTGAGTTTAATTTTAGACGATTACCGTCTTAAATGGAAGTGGCTGCATTTGTGTTCATTCTTTATATTCAAATGTTAGTTGTATTTGATGTTAATACATAACATGTATAAAGGTTGAGAGTGAACATGGATGCGGCCAATTTCAATTTTGATAAAAAAAAAAAAAACATCTGAAAACTGACATATTATGGCATATTTGATAGAGTTGTCATATGCAAGCTTGAATTTGAGTTGAGCGTCTTTAATGACTAAATCCGTTCAAATCTTACACATAAACTGATAGAATCGATCGAAGTTGACATTAAAGTGTCAAAAATCATTCGTCAAATGAAATTTGAGGCCAAAATCAGCCCTTACCGGACCTACTCCTTTAACTATTCACTTCTACATGACAATGGATAACTTTTAGCTGTTCCAGAGACTCATAAGTAACAATATATCATCGAAAAGTGCTCGTGTATTTCTTCATTTTGGTTAAGAATATAAAAGACAGCGAATGTTCAGAAGCTGTGATGTGTTGACATGAATATCAATTTTATGGTCCTTTTTTTTATATAATTTTACTGTTTGCAAAAGTAAGAATTATTCTACATACTAAGGATTTTGATATCCTATGCATAAATAAGCTAAGCCATAATAAGCACAACTTTTTTGAATTTTGGATCATCAATGCTGTTCAACTTGTACTTTTTTGCCTTTCTTACTACGCTGATCTGGTTGTCACTGATGAATCTTATGTAGACGAAACACACGTCTGGCGTATTAAATCATAAGCTTGATTCCTTTAATAACTTAGAGCAAGTCGAAATGTATTATTGTATTAATTGTTCGTGTATTTCTCTGTCCAGTATGTTCTTACATTTATTTGTACTGTAGTCCTGTCATGTAATGTTGTCATTTAAGTGTTATATTTAAAGACCATAAAAGCCCGAGGTTTGGCTAGCCACAAAACCAGAATCAGTCCACCATGTTTGTCTTAAAATGTCTGGTACCAAGTCAATTGTTATTCTGATAGTTCGTTTCTGTATGTGTTGCATTGTCTTTTGTTTTTGTTACATTTTAGTGTTTCTGTCGTTTCGTTGTTTTCTTCTTATAGTTGATGTGTTTCTGTCGGTTTTAGTTTGTGACCTAGATTTCTTTTCTCTGAATCGACTTATAACTTTCGAACTGCAGTATACTGCTGTTGCCTTTGTCTATATATTTCTGAATTGCTTTCAAAATGTGATATTGAAATATCCACAACACTGATACATTTATCTAAATAAGATTCAAGATTAAAAAAAATATTTATATAAGATACGATGAAAGAGCGTCTTTTGCGACCTGACGAAATTTTGTGCGACGGTCATTCAAGTGAGGAGATTAGCTAACTTTGAAACCATCATTTTAAAAATAAGAAAATGCCTGATCCAGGTCTGGAGTATAACAGTTGTTCTCCATTCGTTTTTTTATGTGTTTGAGCATTGTCATTTGGTAAGGAACTTTTCGTTTTGAATTTTCCTAGGAGATCAGCAATTTTGTAATTTCAATCTATTTTAGATGGAGGACAATAGTATGGTCCTTTTTAAAAAATGTCATTACAATTACCTATTTATGGGCAACAACCCAACAACAGGTTGTCTGATGCATCTGAATATTTCTGGGCAAATAGATCTTGACCTGATAAATATTTTCACACTATATCGAATTTTCTCTTAATGGTTTCTTTTCAGACATATAATCCTAACTGCATTATAACCCTCTCCTTTTTCACCCCCATGTTCTATATTTAACCACATCAGTCATCCTTGTTGATTGGCGGGGTCATAAGATACATTTTGTATACTAAATAGCATAAGGATGATTAAGGCCAAAATTAGTTAAAGTTTGCCCAATAGTTTCAGAGGAGAAGATTTTGGTAAAAGATTACAACAATTTACAACAAATCGTGAAAAATATCTGTAAAGGGCTATAACTCAATTGATAATGTGTCTCATGCCTTCCTTTTTGTTGATCTTACTTTGCTGAACAATTTTGCTGTTTACAACTCATTATAATATTCTAGATAATAATCAAAAATGGCAATTTTCCTTAAAATTACAAATTTAGAGGCAGCAGCCAAACTAATGTGTCTGAAAATTAGAACAGATGGATTTTGACCTGATGAAATTTTTACTCACTGTCAGATTTGCTCTAAATGCTTAAGTTTTATAGTTATAAGCCAAAAACTGCATTTTATCCCTAGGTTCTATTTTGAGCCATGGCGGCCAACTTGGTGGATGGGCGGGGTCATTGGAGACATTTTTGTGAAACCAAATATCCTGAGCATGATTTAGGCCAAGATTAATTTTGATTTTGCACAGTAGTTTCAGAGAAGAGTTTTGTAAAAGTTAACAGACGACGGACAACGGACGCAAATTGATTAGAAAAGCTCACACAGCTGTTTGACCAAGTGAGCTTAGAAAGGAGGTATAAAGGTTTGAATGGTAGAGTCTATTCTGAATTTCCATGTTGCTTCGTTTTTCACTCGGAGGGTATACGAGATAACCTTACTCAACAGTAATGCTTTTATTCATTTATATTCACTTTATAAATACTTTTAACTTATACTGTACAAAAATAGCTCTCTAAGGAAAATCCCCATAAGTTTATTGTTATACTGTTTGAAGTAGCGATCAATACATGGTTGTCATTTGTCTTTCATTATCATTATTTGAGATTAGTCTTTTTTAAATTTCCCAAATTCTTTATCAGTTTTAAACTGTAAACCTACGCGCATCCACATTAGAAATGTTCATTTCAAACCTTTTTCACCCAACAAGCTTGAAAATCCGGTAAAGGAAAAGCTTCTTTTTATTACTTCAACGATCCCCACCGCTTTGCATACCTTTTTGAAATTTCATATCGCACTGTCAGTCGATTTTCATATGAAAAGCTTACAATTTAGGGGTATTAAGACCAGTGCCTATTCATTTTGATCTCATTATCAGTTATTGTACTTATCTCAACTCCTTTTCTGGCATGTTTTCCTATGACAGGCTAAGAAATGAAAATGCAAAAAAATTATCCTTTTAATGCACATTTCTCAATGATGACGGCTGATACACAATATCATGTTATACCAATATCCATTTTAATTATTGTGATTAAAAAAATCGATGAGCACGACGCAACTTTGTTTATATATATTTTTCATATTTAAGTTTAAACGCTCTGAAAACATTTGTGGACGGCATCTACATTTTTCCGTTAAGGATTTGTTTTGACATGCCATAAACACAAATTACACTAGAACACACCCGCGAAATCGCGGGCATATATAGCTTGTAAACTGTTGTAGGATGAATTTTTGTAAAATATATTATGACTTGAGAATTTCATATAAGGTATCAAAAGCCCTCTCCCTTTTTTCCGAAGTCCGTTATGTGTTTCCTTTCTGTTAAATTCAATTATTTTTCGTGTTTCTGGCCTTATACCACAATTATTCTTCTCCTTTGCTACAATGCATTTTTTTGTAAAAAGTCAAATTAAATTAAAATTTTCACCGCTTCCAACATGAAATAAATAAAACTGCTTTATTATTATTATTCTAATAAAATCTGCTTCTAGGACAATCCATCAGTGCTTTTCCTTTTGAGAGCCCTATTAACATGCCAATGATAGGATTTGAATCTCGCATTAATGACTAAGGCTCATTTGAGGGATGGTCTAATAATAATAATAATAATTCTCTATTTAAAGAGGGTTACACACTCTGAGGGGCCCTGATCCCGAAATCCCGGGCTTAAAAACATGAAATCCCGAGGTGCGTATTTTAACAAAATTCATATCCGACAAAATATTTCCGCATCCCGTAAAGATCAATCCCGAAATCCCGAGCTTAAAAACACCCGATCCCGACGTTCCGAATAAGTCCTGCCTCCCTCTAATCTCTACCCTACTTTCATTTTGGCCAAACCCATACTTTCACTTTCAACACTGTATTTTTTTGCCCGATTTATGGGAATTATGTTTTCTAGTCTGTTCGTCCGTTCGTTCGTTCGTCCGTCCGTCCATCCGTCTGTCCCGCTTCAGGTTAAAGTTTTTGTCGAGGTAGTTTTTGATGAAGTTGACTGAGTCCAACCAACTCAAAACTTAGTAAATATGTTCCCTATGATATGATCTTTCTAATTGTAAAGCCAAATTAGAGATTTAACCCCATTTCATGGTCCACTAAACATAGTAAATGATAGTGCCGATGTGGCTGGCGTATACTATGGACATATTCTTGTTTCCACAGTGTTTTACTAATTTCAATATATATATGCAACTGGAATGACCCCTTAGATAGTAATAATTCAGAAAAAAGTAGACAGAATACAGAGAGTCTATGTATATCATAGTAGTATAATTGTAGTTTACAGGTGGATAAACGCGAAAACCTAATTGTCTCTAAGGAGGTATAACAGTTGTGGTTCTTGTGATCTAAAAACCATGATATTGAGAACGCTCTGATTGGCTTATTTATTTTTCATTTTTGTAATCTATCATACGATTGGTTGTTCTTGTGCATATTTAAAACCGGAAGTCTTATCTATGACTAAAAGTCAGTCTGATAACGGAAACAATATCCGGACACCTATTTTGTCGTTTTTCTCCCAAAATAACTCAATCTGAATGATCATAAGAACGGATGACAAATGCGACTATGCATGTTACCTAAGGAACACAGTGGCATGATGATTAATTTATTGTGGAAGGAAGAGAAGCGACACACAAAATGAGGTCTTCTCGTTTAATAGTATAGATTCAGCAGAATGTAACTATTATCATCTAAGTCCTTTAATAAATGAACCATCTGTCTAAATATCGCTATCAAAATGAACTCCATCTCTTTATAAACCCGAAATCATAAAATATCAAGCTAGTGTACAGTTCCCTCTATTTATTCTGGAACGGAAACGTAAATTAATATTCTTAGAACTGTTTGACTACAAGACCGAAAAGAAATCAATAAATATTTAAGTCAAACATCAAAATACAAAATAAAACGAAATTTTAAGTACAACTTACCAGTACGAAGGAGGATTAAATATCCAAGTCAGAACATTGAGTCTCAAGCACGAGAATCAAAGCACGAAAGCGCTGTAAAGGCAGTTAATTACAGGTTGTGTGTATTTCTAGTCCAGTTATATCATTATCTTCCATAGTATAGAGGTGGTTTGTAGTATTTAAGATTAAGAGTTCTCTCTTGTACCTAGTTCACCTATAGTCACCCATAGTCTACTGTTTCAGTATATTTTCTGTACCTCGCCATGAAATGCATTTTTAAGATATAAAAGAACTTTTCCTTATTAACATACATAGACTATTTTTAATTATTGATTATATACGCATATTCAATGACTCCCATCCTATGAAAAGTAGTTCACAAAGATTGACGACTAGTCACCGTACTGTGTGTATTGCAAGAACATCAAGTAACATAATGGTAAATGTATATAGTAACATGTCAACTCTTTTGATGACCCAACTCTTTTGATGACCGTATTTTTCAGTATAAACATGATAAAGTAATTTACTGGTATGAATGAAAGAGGAGTTTTTAATTAAGAAAACAATGACATCTGGTGGTAATGTATAATAGCTGTCTCATTAGCATTTTAACCACTTCCCATATTTGCAATTAAAACAATCATGACAATAGAAGAAAATGATGCAACGCAAAAACAAAACTTACTTGTAAATCTATGAAATTCTCTTTACGGTATGAGTTTTTCTCATTGTTGGAGATTGTACAGTAGTACCTGTAACTGCTTATACCCATTTCTTATGCACTTTAGTTTGATAAACTCACTAAATATCATGTATATACCACATCTTCTTATTTTCATATACATGACAATAACATTTACAATTGTAATTCAAATCTATATATCAAAGCAAAATGAATTGCACCACTTTCATTTATGCATCTTTGGCAAAATACAAGTTCTTAAATACACAATATAAATTTATTTATATAAAAATAAAATTTAGTATACGACTCTTAACAGGTACAAATCCAAGAGCTGATAGCTCTGATGTGGAAGAAGGTGAATAAAAAGTAACTTGAATTACCATCAAATCAGCTCCACTAACCAGCTGCTAACACAGGCTTATTTGTTCCATTATCGTTATGATGCATTTCTTTTCTTCAAACAAGAATGTGTTATAAGTACATGGATTTCCCATCCGTACAATCATTTTCTATGTTCAATGGACTGTGAAAATTAGGTAAAATCTTTAATTTGGCAGTAAAATTAGAAAGATCATATCATAAGGAACACATGTGTACTAATTTTCAAGTTGATTGGATTTCAACTTCATAAAAAACTACTTCGACCATAATCTTTACCCTGAAGCAGGACGGACGGCAGACCAAAAACATAATGCCCATAAATGGGACATAAAGATAGTAAGACTTGTTACATAGATACCCGCCAACTTTTGAAAGTTCCCATGGTTTTTTTTTAGTGTGCAACAACAATTTTAAACATTACAATTTTTAGCGAAGTATTTTGCACGATCTGGATTGTCTAGAAAAAGTGTCATATTTGTATAATGAACTAACATGCCTTTTTCTTAAGTCTGTTTGCATGATTCTAGTTATTTTTTGTGATGTTTCTAAACTTATATATATCTTCTTTATTAATTTGACCCCTCATTTAGAAAAGTTGTTCCAAATATGTGACCCGCCATGACATTTGCAGGCTTATGGAGGTAGAACGTCATTGTTAGAAAAATTATAAACATGATAAATATCGAGATTCAATGAAATACTTATTTGTGAAGAAGAGATAAACACTTTCCCTGGCTTCTTTGTTGCTGACGCCGAACTATACATCATATATAAGTTTTGAAGAAGTTTTACTTTATCGTTTGAAGTGAAAAATATTTGAACCTACATTTTAAATTGATACACAAAAAAAATCAAATTTTTGCTCTATAGATTTCCTTTCATAAATGAAATCTGAAATATATCTCCAAACAAATACACCGTATAAAATCCATATAAAAGAACACCTACTTATAAACTGTTTATAGAGACATGCATAATACATCTAAATTAAAAAAGGAATTCTTAAGGCTTACTTTGACAAATTTTAAACTAACTTCAATTCAACAAGTTTAAATTACATGTTCTTAAATAGAGCTAAGAATGCTTGTATTGTAGTAAATTTAAGTCTTTGAAATTTTATTCAAATACGCTATTGAACATTACTAAGAGCCAATAAATACAATAATTTTGTATTCGTATAAATTAGTGCCTTCAATAAATGAAAGCCGTCATAGAACAGTCTCATTTTCATACCGATATTCGTAATGACTCGTTTCATTGCTATTACAACAAATATGTCATAATAACATGACAGAGAGTTTGTTTTGGAATATTCTAGATAAATATACAAAAAGCAAATTTTAGACAATGTACCCTTCTAAGCCTCGAAGTGGCTAGTCACATATAGTTAACGGCGTTTTTCTCACAATGACGTTCTACCTCCATAAGCCTGGATATGTCGTGGCTGGACACATATAATGAATTTTCCCACTTTTGAGTTAATAGTTATCAAAAGTACCAGGATTATAATTTTATACGCCAGACGCGCGTTTCGTCTACATAAGACTCATCAGTGACGCTCAGATCAAAATAGTTAAAAAGCCAAATAAGTACAAAGTTGAAGAGCATTGAGGATCCAAAATTCCAAAAAGTTGTGCCAAATACGGCTAAGGTTATCTACTCCTGGGGTAAGAAAAACCTTAGTTTTTCGAAAAATTCAAAGTTTTGTAAACAGAAAATTTATAAAAAGGTCCATATAATTGATATTCATGTCAACACCGAAGTGCTGACTACTGGGCTGGTGATACCCTCGGGGACGAAACGTCCACCAGCAGTGGCATCGACCCAGTGGTGTAAATAGTTATCAAAAGTACCAGGATTATAATTTTATACGCCAGACGCGCGTTTCGTCTACATAAGACTCATCAGTGACGCTCAGATCAAAATAGTTAAAAAGCCAAATAAGTACAAAGTTGAAGAGCATTGAGGATCCAAAATTCCAAAAAGTTGTGCCAAATACGGCTAAGGTTATCTACTCCTGGGGTAAGAAAAACCTTAGTTTTTCGAAAAATTCAAAGTTTTGTAAACAGAAAATTTATAAAAAGGTCCATATAATTGATATTCATGTCAACACCGAAGTGCTGACTACTGGGCTGGTGATACCCTCGGGGACGAAACGTCCACCAGCAGTGGCATCGACCCAGTGGTGTAAATAGTTATCAAAAGTACCAGGATTATAATTTTATACGCCAGACGCGCGTTTCGTCTACATAAGACTCATCAGTGACGCTCAGATCAAAATAGTTAAAAAGCCAAATAAGTACAAAGTTGAAGAGCATTGAGGATCCAAAATTCCAAAAAGTTGTGCCAAATACGGCTAAGGTTATCTACTCCTGGGGTAAGAAAAACCTTAGTTTTTCGAAAAATTCAAAGTTTTGTAAACAGAAAATTTATAAAAAGGTCCATATAATTGATATTCATGTCAACACCGAAGTGCTGACTACTGGGCTGGTGATACCCTCGGGGACGAAACGTCCACCAGCAGTGGCATCGACCCAGTGGTGTAAATAGTTATCAAAAGTACCAGGATTATAATTTTATACGCCAGACGCGCGTTTCGTCTACATAAGACTCATCAGTGACGCTCAGATCAAAATAGTTAAAAAGCCAAATAAGTACAAAGTTGAAGAGCATTGAGGATCCAAAATTCCAAAAAGTTGTGCCAAATACGGCTAAGGTTATCTACTCCTGGGGTAAGAAAAACCTTAGTTTTTCGAAAAATTCAAAGTTTTGTAAACAGAAAATTTATAAAAAGGTCCATATAATTGATATTCATGTCAACACCGAAGTGCTGACTACTGGGCTGGTGATACCCTCGGGGACGAAACGTCCACCAGCAGTGGCATCGACCCAGTGGTGTAAATAGTTATCAAAAGTACCAGGATTATAATTTTATACGCCAGACGCGCGTTTCGTCTACATAAGACTCATCAGTGACGCTCAGATCAAAATAGTTAAAAAGCCAAATAAGTACAAAGTTGAAGAGCATTGAGGATCCAAAATTCCAAAAAGTTGTGCCAAATACGGCTAAGGTTATCTACTCCTGGGGTAAGAAAAACCTTAGTTTTTCGAAAAATTCAAAGTTTTGTAAACAGAAAATTTATAAAAAGGTCCATATAATTGATATTCATGTCAACACCGAAGTGCTGACTACTGGGCTGGTGATACCCTCGGGGACGAAACGTCCACCAGCAGTGGCATCGACCCAGTGGTGTAAATAGTTATCAAAAGTACCAGGATTATAATTTTATACGCCAGACGCGCGTTTCGTCTACATAAGATTCATCAGTGACGCTCAGATCAAAATAGTTAAAAAGCCAAATAAGTACAAAGTTGAAGAGCATTGAGGATCCAAAATTCCAAAAAGTTGTGCCAAATACGGCTAAGGTTATCTACTCCTGGGGGAAGAAAAACCTTAGTTTTTCGAAAAATTCAAAGTTTTGTAAACAGAAAATTTATAAAAAGGTCCATATAATTGATATTCATGTCAACACCGAAGTGCTGACTACTGGGCTGGTGATACCCTCGGGGACGAAACGTCCACCAGCAGTGGCATCGACCCAGTGGTGTAAATAGTTATCAAAAGTACCAGGATTATAATTTTATACGCCAGACGCGCGTTTCGTCTACATAAGACTCATCAGTGACGCTCAGATCAAAATAGTTAAAAAGCCAAATAAGTACAAAGTTGAAGAGCATTGAGGATCCAAAATTCCAAAAAGTTGTGCCAAATACGGCTAAGGTTATCTAAGTTAAAAATCTTAAAATGTTTCTTTCTTTTCTCTCATTTAAGGGACACCACTCATAATGGGGGGGGGGGGGGGGGGGGGGCTTTGTGAAAAAAGAATAGTACAATGTCCTTTAAATAATTTAATAGCATACACAAATATAATATGTTACAACAAGTATTGTGTCAATAAATTAGTGAAAAAAAATACTATTTATTATCTTTATGGTAGTACAGTAGACTCCGGCCAATCGGATACCCAAAATGTCAGCTAAAAATATCCGATTACCCGATATATATTCAATTAGACGATGAATGTATATTCATTGAATATTCTACAAAAATAAGTAGATCTATTGCTTAATATGTGAAAGGGCTGGAGGATTGATGGAGTGATTTTTATCAGTTACATCACCACGATGTTTGCGTAAAAAAATATCAGCTGATTATGCATGTAATGATTAAATTTGTTTGCACTTTTAAATCCTATATTTATTAAAATAAATCAAATGTCCTGAAATATTTATGTGAATTATTATCTTCCATCCATAGTTTGTCTTTACTTGTTTAGTATAAAACAAATTAATATCCATTATTTACATTTTCACACAGGTAAACTAATTAATTTGGCTTTAAATAGATCAAAGCATGTCTGTGTAGAATCTCTAATCTAAAATCGTAAATGTTATAATTTAAGTCTTTAAATAATCAAATTTAAATTTATGAAAATAATCATGATTGATAAAATAGTATTGCATAAAGTTTACGTTTTCGGAAGACTATTTATGTTTAGGTCATAGTTCTAGAGGCTTCTTAACAAATATGTAAACAAACCAATATGGCCGCCACGATTATCTTTGCACATGTGAAAAAAAATATTTCTGACAAAAGTCATATTTCTCTTGTCAAAAGGGATTTATATTTATATTGCAATAAATTATTCAGAAGGAGGTACATTCAGTTTAGGTTATATTTATTATTCTATGAGCATTTAGAGTTTAATCAAAATTCTCCCAACAGCAACGTATAACGTACTCTCTTGTCAACTGAGTCATATACACATACACGCGTAGATTGACTGGTACCCGATCGTAATGTTACACATATATCAAATAGCTAATGCCCGGAACGTAGTAGCGGGAACCAGGATAATACGTAGACAACATACATCATGTACATAACTAACGAAATTGAAAACGCTTACGGATTCTCGTTCATAAACCTAATTCCGCATTGAATTAAAGAAAATGCAATATTAATCATGTTCAGTCGATCTTTCATTGTAATATCAACGTCTGAACTTTAGATGTCAGATAACACTCGAAATTGACCCGACCTCTTTCCACACGGAATACAAATAATGTAATTGTAATCAGGTTGACTGCTTATAATGCAAAATACACCTTAATAAGTTTTTTAAAACGAACAATACACACTGATCGTTTATTTATTTAGCAATGTAAATGAAAGAAACAAAAACCATATCATACCATAAAAATGAAAGGAGAAAATTGAACATTTCCGGATCTATTTCTGACCAAATGACCCCCTCCATAGATTTGTTGGACGTTGCGTATGAAAAGATGTACCTCATGACTTGAAAGTCAGGCCTTAAAGCACTGCCTTTAAAAAACGATCCTCGCGAAAAATTGACCGGACAACTATAGTTATAAACTGTTACGCGTCGCATACTAAGTATAGAGACGTGCATAATAAATCTAAATTAAAAAAAGGAATTCTTAAAGCTTACTTTGACAAATTTTAAAGTAACTTCATTTCAACAAGTTTTATTACATGTTCTAAAATAGAGCTACAAAAACAAATGTTCTGCATTATAAATTTTCTTTCATAAATGAAGTCTGAAATATATCCATTATAAATGCACCGTATCAAATCCATATGAGAACACCTACTTATAAACTGTTACGCGTCGCATACTATGTTTAGAGACATGCATGAAAAATCTAAATTAAAAGACGAATTTAAAAAACAAATTCTTAAAGCTTACCTTGACAAATTTTAAACTAACTTCATTTCAACAATTTCAATTACATATTCTAAAATAGAGCTAAGGATTGTTTGTATTGTAGTAAATTTAAGTCTTTGAAATTTTATTCAAATACGCTATTGAACATTACTAAGAGCCAATAAATACAATAATTTTATATTTTATAAATTAGTGCCTTCAGTAAATTAAAGCCGTCATAGAACAGTCTCATTTTCATACCGATATTCGAAATGACTCGTTTCATTGCCATTAAAACAAATATGTCATAACAACATGACAGAGAGTTTTGTTTCGGAATATTCTAGATAAATATACAAAAAGCAAATTTTAGACAATGTACTCTCCTAAGCCTGGAAGTGGCTAGTCACATATAGTTAACGGCGTTTTTTCACAATGACGTTCTACCTCCATAAGCCTGGATATGTCGTGACTGGTCACATATTTGGTTTGTTTAAGCCCTATTCATCTTAAATGTTGTAGTTTCAATCTTGATAAAAATGTAAAGGTGGTGATTGAGGTCAAGGTATTTGAAAATGCAAAACCTAATACAATGTGATTAGCTTATTAAAACAAAAGTGATCAAAGTATATACTAGTATATCATGTATATCAAAACCTAAACAGAGCTATACATAAAGGAGATACATTCCCTATTTTATAACAGCCAATTTAATAAAATTTACCTAACAATCAAACAATACAGAAATTCCTACAATTTTATTATATGCATGCCTTACCTTGTGAAAGCGAGATATCTGCTATATACTTTGATATGCAGTTGAAAACGGTCACTTATAATCCTTCGTCAACCATGTTGTATGTGTGATCATCGTTGTTTAACAGACAAAACAGTGCTTATTTATTAAATCTTTATATCAATGATATTCTTATATTTCCATTTTTAAAAATACATGTTATCAGTTCTTTTTTTAATTTAAATGAATCGATATTTCGATCTATTGAAAAAGGTTAATAGCATACAAAACAAAATATGTGAACTTAAGGGGGTAATCAAATTTGAATAATTAGAGTCTTCACATTCAGATACATTGGTGTGTCCAATAACTAATTAATAACAAAAGTGGTGTTTTTAAAATGATATTCAAATTCTTCATTGGAGATTAAATTTATTTTAAAGAAAACATTGCCTTGTGAATAGTCGTGTTAAAACGACTTTTGACAACACAAATTTCAACTCAAAAGTAAATAAAAAAGACAAACAGCTAAGTACGAAAAGAAAGAATCTTGCAAATAGAAAACGAATCAATTATTTCAATATACATATCAAAGAGGGGGAAAAGATACCAAAGGGATAGTCAAACACATATATAAAAAAATAAACTGACAACGCAATGACTAAACAAGATACAAACAAACATACAAACAAGTACATAACACAACACAGAAAACTAAGGACTAAACAACACAATTCCCACAAAACAAATTGGGGTGATCCCAGGTTCTCCGGAAGGGTAAAAGATCCTGCTCTACATGTGTCAAACTTCGTGTTGCTCATCTTATTACAAATCCGGTAAATAGTACTGTCTAATTCGGAAGGTCACATTTGTGAAACAGGGAAGATGACTGTAGTTTCGACATAAGGAACATATCCGATATCATTTGTGAAACGGTTACTTTCCATAACAGTCAACCAACACGTGATGGCGTCCGTAAAATTTACGAAGGGAGGCTTTCAACCATTTGGTACTCTTAGTGTAGTAAATGCTTCCTTGTGAGCAGCAACCCCCTATCAAGGAAGTCATGATAAGAACAGAAAGCCCGGGAGTATCTTATCAATTCGGATATAAATACTAAGGCTTTTTTTTTACATAAAAATAGATTAGCTGTATTTGGCAAAACTTTTACCTCTAGTTAGGCATGTGATAGTCTTAATTTTCTTTGGCCTGAAACAGTTATTTCGTAGTGCAGTTCTTTTAGACAATAAATTCAAATTAAAACAAGAGGCTGTCACAACGACAGCAAACCGGATTTATTAACATTTATGTGTGTCCTGGCAATATCACTGATGAATGGTGAAAGTGAAAATCGTCAATATCAAATTTGACCTCCATTTTGTAATCAGTATCAACATATTAAAATTTGAAAAGCTTAGATTGAATGGTTCATGAGTAAATGCAACAAAGTGAATGGAAACGACATTTTACGATCTTTCAAGAACCATAACTCCTGAACGGTAAATGTCAAAATCGTCATTATTGAACTTGACCTCTATTTTGTCATCAGTAACAACATATTAAAATTTCAGAAGCTTTGGTAGAACAGTTCATGCATAAATGCACGGACACGACTGGAAACTCCATTTTTCAATCTTTCAAGAACCACAACTCCTGAACGGTAGAAGTCAAAATCGTCATTATTGTACTTGACCTCCATTCTGTCATCAGTAACAACATATTAAAATTTGGGAAGCTTTGGTAGAACAGTTCATGCGTAAATGCACGGACACGACTGGAAACTCCATTTTTCCATCTTTCAAGAACCATAACTCCTGAACGGTAAAAGTCAAAATCGCCATTATTGAACTTGACCTTCGTATAGTTGTCAGTAATAACATATTAAAATTTTAAAAGCTTTGGTTGAACCGTTCATGAGTTAATGCACGGACAACATTTGATTGCCGCCTGCCCGCCCAGCCGCCCGCCCAGCCGCCCGCCCGCCGTACATCCCCAAATCAATAACCGACATTTTTGTCACAAAAATCCGGTTAAAAAATCTCACATGCTCTATCTTTTAGGATTAAATCCATAGGACTTTGAATTTGTACTGATTGATATTTCAGTCTTGGATACAATTTTTTTGTTGATATTGGCTTTGAACTAGCTGTCAGTAACTGCAAGAACTCTCAGATCTGTACTTTGTCTTTTTTTGAGGGACACTTAGATACAATCTAACTCTCTTTCATCTTGTAACAGTATTAAAACATTTGACTTCTCTACTCTTTACACAAGTATTCCACATTCCAAACTTAAAGACAAATTAAAAGAGTTGGTATTACTTTGCTTCATAAAAAATAATGGCCAACGTAGATACAAGTATCTTGTCTTAGGGAGGGATAAATCCTACTTTGTAAAGAATCACTCTGATTCAAACAAAAAATTCTCTGAAACCGATATTATCAAGATGCTTGATTTCTTGATTGACAACATATTTGTTACGTTCGGAGGACGTGTTTTTCAACAGACTGTCGGCATACCAATGGGAACAAACTGTGCCCCTCTACTTGCTGACTTGTTTCTTTATTATTATGAGGCTGACTTCATGCAGGAACTTCTTAGGAAGAAAGATAAGAAGTTAGCAATATCCTTTAACTCTACTTTCCGCTATATAGATGACGTTCTTTCACTAAACAATTCAAAATTTGGTGACTATGTGGAACGCATCTATCCCATCGAATTGGAGATAAAGGATACTACAGATACAGTTAAGTCAGCTTCATATCTTGACTTACATCTAGAAATTGACAATGAGGGTCGGTTGAAGACAAAACTTTACGACAAAAGAGATGATTTCAGCTTTCCAATTGTGAACTTTCCATTTCTAAGTAGCAACATTCCAGCAGCACCTGCATACGGGGTATATATCTCTCAATTGATACGATATTCCCGTGCTTGCATTTCCTATCATGATTTTCTTGATAGAGGGTTACTGCTCACAAGGAAGCTATTAAATCAAGAGTTCCAAATGGTGAAGTTGAAATCATCCCTTCGTAAATTTTACGGACGCCATCACGAGCTGGTTGACCGTTATGGAATAACCATTTCACAAATGATATCGGATATGTTCCTCACGTCGTAACTACAATCCCCTTCCCTTTCATGAATTTGACCTACCGAATTAGACTATTTACCGGATTTGTAATCACATAAGCAACACGACGGGTGCCGCATGTGGAGCAGGATCTGCTTACCCTTCCGGAGCACCTGAGATCACCCCTAGTTTTTGGTGGGGTTCGTGTTGTTTATTCTTTAGTTTTCTATGTTGTGTCATGTGTACTATTGTTTTTCTGTTTGTCTTTTTCATTTTTAGCCATGGCGTTGTCAGTTTGTTTTAGATTTATGAGTTTGACTGTCCCTTTGGTATCTTTCGTCCCTCTTTTAAATATCCAGGCACTTCCGTGCTGTGTTTTTATCATATGTTTTTTTCTGCTTTGTACCAATCTGATGAGTTAAGAACTTTTAAACTTATTTTTGTAGTTTGTTCTCTGTTTTAATGTTACATCAATATGCAAGGGTCGGGGAGGTTTGGCACCTTTAACATGTTCAAACCTGCTCAATTCTGAACCTGTATTCCAGTGGTTGTTTTAGATTGAAAACTGTCATATTTGTTTCTTGCTAATTGTTTTGGGTGATAATATTGCAAAGAAACAACTATCTACTGTAAATTCAGATATAATTGCGATGTTTTTTTTATTGCAAAAAATGTGACAAGGTTATAATTGCAATAATTCAAACTTGAACTTTGATATTTTATATATGGAATAAACAGGATTTTTCTTTATATCACAAAATAATCTAAAACTTCAAAATCACAATGACAAATGCATGCAATAATTTCTGAATTTACAGTATCTGGTAACACACGACATTGGCATAAGCACTTATGGGTCACTGCCTTCCAAAATTGAGAAAAAAACACTTAATAGTAAAAAAGGCTGTAGCATTTCTATCCTTTGATTTTTCTAAAAAAAATGTATGAAACTTAAATTTTCTTTTTTTCGAACAAAAATGAGTGAGATAATTTGACAATCTAAATTCACTATCATATAATTTATCAATATGAAACCTTTGATTTGTGGGCTTTAGACTTATGGACAACAATTTATTTGGTTAACAAAAGTGAGTAATCTGAGGTTAAAATTTTATAACAAAAATCTCTGTATTAAAGTCTGTGGATTTTCTACAAAAATCTTGGTTATTTTTGCCACAAAATCTCCATTATCTATCAAATGCATTGAAACAATACATAATAATGCTTTGCATGAAGTTTCCTCTTGGTATGTGTACAAAATTATCCATCTCTATTACAAATTATATGTTTTTGGACTATTGCGCTTACTCGAAGAACAAAATTGTATAAACATAAACTTGAGAGAAAGGAACACACAAAAAACAGTAAATTTGTTTTATTAGTGTTTTTTTGGTTTATGATCATAATACTTCATCAGTCTACAAACATTGAACCAACTGCAGACTCTAAATAGTCCCTAGCAAGATTCTTTGCTAGATCTAAACATTAGTATATAATTTATTAAACATGTAAAGACACAGCAACATGTATGCTATCTTTTTTATAGGTAAACATTAGCAAATGAAAACAACGCTTAACATTCAAATCTTTCATTCTCATCTTAAAGAATATTTTACAAATATTAAAAATCTTACAATGATTGGTGATTGCCCCCAACAAAGATTTTTTAATTGATTTAAATTTGTCCATTTCAAAACATTTCAAAGATGTCATACACAATCTTGCTGATATATCAGAAAGCAGCTGGACAAATCTTTATTCTTCTAGTTGTGTAATCAATCACACAATCAGCTTCCTAGTAAATCTCTAATCATAATGTTCTTAAAGTCAGTGGCTAAGTAGACATTCATCTCCATTCATTTAACGTCCCATATCACAATCAAACTACAGTCAATCCTGGAAAATAAAATGTGAAATGCATTAAATAATGGAAGTATATCAATACAAATTGTGAAATTTCCACAGGACAAACTACAACTGCAAAAGTCCCTTTATTGGTCAAATTTACTGTTTGCAAAAGTATGAATCATCAAAACAACTAAGGATTTTTTTAGCCCAGACATAGATCATAGTCGTATTTGGCACTACTTTTTGGAATTTTAGGTCCTCAATGCTATTTGCCAATTCCCGTAATTGACCCTGTAATAAGAAATCCCTTTTTTGGTTGTCTCCCTTGTGAGGTACTTTAAATTTTATTTACAATGGAGAGCTAGCAGAGAAAGCAAATTTACCTGAGCTTAATGTGAGTAATCGTTAATGTTTTCAAATCTTTTAATTACATTAATTTGTTGTAAAGCTAAATACTTTTGACATGAAAAATGAAAAATAAGTTAAACCGCCGATACATCACTTTCAATTCATCATCCATTGCATTAGGGCTATTCCATTTAAACATAGCTCAACCCCAAGGAAGGCACCTGAAATTTCAAGGTACCCCCCATAAAAGTGATATTTTTGAAGTTCAGCAATGGTAGAGAAGTGTTTTTTTCAGTTCCACCACCACCAATAAAAGTTTGCACATCATGATTGGATTTAATTGAGTTGTTTGTTAAAATCACATACCCCTGGTTGCAATCAGGGATGGATCAATGATTTGATGTTGGGGGCAATGGAAGGCTGATGGCTTCTAGGCCTAAAAATAGGGGAAATGGGCTAAAAAAGAAAAAAAATAGTGGAGGAGTGGGAGCACACATTTGTAAAAAGAGATCCTGGTCCACCCCTGGCAAGTACACTGAGGTTTGATAATAAATATTCATAACTTAAACTTTTAATCAGTATTAAGGCAGTCTTTCAATATTAAAGAGATCTTAAAGTTTAAAATTTCTACTTGCACAGTTCACAATCATATAAAACTGAAGCAGCTGCGAATGTGTAAATTGAACTTTGACCTTGAAAATCAAAGAGATTGCTACGTATATTTGTGTTAAATAAAAAATCTTGGAATGTTGCAGGAAATTTATCAAAATTTGCATTTATTTTTTTAAAATTAAATTGCCTGTAGATTGCTACTAACATACTTAGTCTGAAAATATATGGTTGCTAGGTACTTTTGTGTTAATAACAGGTCTGAGAGCGTTGCAGGAAATTTACCAAAATTGGCATTTCGTTTTTTAGCTCACCTTTCCTAAAGGCAACACAAGGAACTCTATAATATGACAATTATTTTCACTTCAGTATAATAATGGGTGTCCAACAAATATGAAGTAAATATTTTATAATTTATCATTTTGTTGCAACAAATGATACATGTAAGGCCAAAATTTAAAAAAAAATGTTTGTTTGCAGTAGCCTGACCGAGCCGATTGAGAGCCTCCCGACTGTAAAATTTTTACGATTTCCGGATTTTTTTAGTTTCTTTTCTGTATCCGGTTGTCTTTTTCTCTTCTACTTCGATCCCGGTCGCAAATGCGCTTTGAACATAAACCTGGATTCCTGCGTATACACGTGGTTCAAAGCGGTAAACTGATTCGGATGTCAGATGTATTGGTTTGGCTGAAATTGTCAAACAAACGCAAAAAAAACACAAATGATTCCCTCACCACTCATAAAACAGCCCCAGAGAAGCATTTTCATTCAAGCTAGCAATATCCATGTAGAGATGCATTTTTTATTAATACACACACCTGGATAGAAGCAATTTATTTCAGACAACAGCCAGGGATAGATTTTTTTTTCTTTGCCGTCCGTGGGTATGAGCTATGTTTAAATGGAATAGCCCTTAGCAAAAGCCAATTTTGTCCAGTATGAAACCTGTCTAAGATTTACAAAGGGGAGTAATTTGTTTAAAAAGTGTGTAATAACAGAATCAGTAATTGTCAAATGGACTATTTAGTTCCTGATTTTTTTTTGCAGTTGATGCATCTCAATCCAAGTATTTCAAGAGAATGTTGTGAAGCATTGTTTGTTTTTTGTAATTTTTCTTTTGCTTGCAATTTTTGTCAAAACTTATCTTTTAACTTTATACAATTTTGATAGCCTCCTTTGTAATTTTATTCTTCTATTTATTTTTTTCCATTTCATTTTTAGCATAAAACCTGAAATTTTATACCATGGCAATGTTCAATATATATGATAGAAGTTTATATGCATTTGCAGAGCGTGGGCTCTGTAGGAATAAACTTTTCAACTTCATTAAACATAACATTTGTTCCCTGAATAATGAATTACTTACTAAGTGTCAGCTCTCTAGGAAAGAAACATAATCTGTCAGGACACTCAACTGTTGTTCACTGACCAGCACAGGATCTACAACTGCACCTAATGTTAAAATTTAAGATCAAATAAACATCAAACAGAAAATGTTGGTTCAAATTGAGATAAATGTATTTTAAGTTTTTCATCGTTAAGAAAATTCAATGTTATGAAATTTGACTGTTCAGGTCAATTAGAATTAATGTTACAGATTGGACTGGTGATACTGGATATTGATAATACCTTAACTCTAAAATACCCCCTCAACTTCCAGAAAAGGTGTAAATCCTAATACAAGAAAAGATACGGACAGCTTCTTATATTGAATACTCCAAGAAACTGTGAATAGTTGCTCTTTAAGGGTATAAACCTGGATGGATTGTTTAATCAGCTGTAGTATAAGAATATTGATGGATTTCTAAAAATATACTTTTAACTACTGTTAAAGCAGAAATTTTCGTGGAGGACTTAATTTTGTTTATTTCGTTGAAAGAATATCTCCACGTAACTAAAAACCCCACGGAAATTTAACTTGCACATATTATCACTTTCATTTACTGGAAACCACAAAATTAAATCCCCATGAAATCATATATAGAGACAAAACCATAAAATTTTAACCCCATGAAAATTAATGTTTCTACAGTATCAACTTAAAAAATGCGAAGGAAATTCAGTTTCTAAGGTTTACTGCTAACAAAATACTTACATGGCTTTCTAGGTGTTATAAATCTTGTCTGTGGATCAGCATCCCAGCCTTCCTTCTGTACTGCTGAAAACAAAATAAGTATTGAAGTATAAAATCAAACATATTGTGTAATTCATTTCAATGGTAGATAGAAAAATTATATCTTTATAAGGTGACATAATTATTTACCACGGTTTCTGTATTGAAAGTTACATGTATCTAATTGGGAATCATACCTAATATCCATTTTGTCATCAGCAAATTTTAAAAATTCATTTTCATCTACATGAAGAGGTAAACACTTAACTATCCTACTGCATGTCGATACATTTATTGTTGGCATTGCACAAGTCATGTCTTGTTTGACGGTCAATGACGTTAAAATACTAAATCCCTGGGATGTGTTGTAGTTGATTTTAGTCTCGGATGCATAAATTTTTATAATAATTGTTTTGGCTTTTAATTAGCTGTCAGTAACTGTGAGTACTCCAAAATTGTACTTTTTTGTTAATTTGACCTGTTGATACTTATTGTAATGCTTTTTTTTGTTTGTTTATATATAATTAATGTTAACTTATATCTGGTTTATATACCAACTTTGATTGTTTGGAATTGCTATAAATTTTCACTTCTTAGTACTATATAATTAAACTCTTTTCTTTTTATATACAGAACATATAATGTGAAATAGTAAATAATCCCTGTTGATTGTGGATTTTTTTTTTTTAAAGTGAAAGCTTTTGCATTTTTATTGTGAGTGATTTCATGGTAATATTCATCTGTATAAATATTCAATGGCATACCTGTCAACCTCTGAAAATGAAAAGTCAGGTCATGACCTGCATTGAGAAAAAAAATCTCAGGTCATAACGCGTACGACATTTTGCGGGCTCAATTGAAGAACAAAAATATGTTTACATATAATTTATATAGTCAATATGTATATGAAACAGTTAGAACATGTATACAAGTTTATTTCAGACTATTGTTATATTCCATAGTAGCAGACTTGGCATTCTTTAAAAGAACTGCACTTGGTTTCAGTTCATAGCAATGCAAATGTGTATTCATTTTACAAGAAAGAAGAGCACACAGTGTATCCTTATTAAGATCAGCCCTACACTCTGTAGCTATTTTCTTTACTAAAGAAAATGCCCTCTCACTGTCTGCATTGCTGTTTGGCAAAACCAGTAATGTTTTAGCTAGTTTTGACAAAACAAAAACTCTTGGCTTGTTTTCAACTACCACTTTGTTATTTTCAACTGAAAGGGTCCTCTTTACTATTTGGGTGGTTTTAGTTTTTCCACAGGAATAACCTGAAGCTATTTCAAAGCTCAGGTAAACAGTCCTACATTTTGACTTTTGGTTACATTGAAAAAGACCGATAAAACCGAAGGTCGCATTACTTCTAAATACCGGAAACAATTCCGGTCAGAAATCCGGGTGAAACGGGTAATGTTAGAAATTCCCGGGACCCGCCGGGTAAAGAAAAACTCCCGGGTGAGAGGTGAAAATAACGGGTGTCACCCGCAAAAAACGGGTGAGTTGACAGGTATGAATGGACATGATAAACATTATTTTTCACACCTAAAATTGCATGTAACATCTTCAAAAATAACTTTATCGGCTGGAATTAACATAATTAAGGTAAAAAGTTCTAATAGCAAACGGTATTACATGCTAAACATCAAAACTAATGAAGAGCCATAACAAAACAGCCAAAATCTATGTTTAATACTTTGAGCTGCATTTTGTGACATATTGCAAGGGGAGATAATTTTATTTGTGAGGTACAAACATTGTTTACAGTAGTCTCCCTTGCTTTTTGTATAATACCTTG
>JAWDJN010000043.1:7500-35536 GCA_037788925.1 Mytilus galloprovincialis
TAACCATGACCCTAACCCTAACCCTAACCCTAAGCCTAACCCTAACCCTAACCCTGACCTTAACCCAAACACTAACCCTAACCCAAACCCCAAATGTGTTAAAATTGTTGTTTTGGAGGCCTAGCTTTATCTCGGAAAGGATAAGTCTAGGAGGGTAACCGATTGGATTTTCGTATTAAGTTTTTTCACGAACTTCTCAAAAATCAAAGTTTTGGAGGGATGGGGGGTCAGGTTATGGTTTTTGGTACTTTTCATAGTCGATCTTTTCAATATTTCAACATGATTCTATGCTTCGTTCGGCTTGATGTTAAAAAATCGGCCCCGTTAGGGGTAGTACTTTTTGACAATTAAGCCCCTGGTGAAGACCGCAAGTCTTTATCTTTTGTAGTTTGGGAGTTGGTGTTAATTTCGGGGTTAGGCTTTACTCTCGCACAAACGTTTCTTCAGTGAGGTCGGAAAGTGCGGTCGTACACTTCAGTGATACCAATAAGTTTTCATCCTTTAGATCGCCTTTCCATCTTTTAGGAACAGTTAACTTTATGAAAATATCTCTATTCAAATCCATTCTACATCTGTTTGAAGATTGAGGTCAAAGGCACTTTTCATACTCTGTACTTAGAAATATTGTTGGAAATTTCTGACGCATGCGCAGTCACAAAAAAGGGCAGACATGCGCAGAAGTGACAATGGGCACCTCACTAACCCTCGTCAAAGTACACTACCCTAACCCTAACCCTAACCCTAACCCTAACCCTAACCCTAACCCTAACCCTAACCCTAACCCTAACCCTAACCCTAACCCTAACCCTAACCCTAACCCTAACCCTAACCCTAACCCTACCCTAACCCTAACCCTAACCCTAACCCTAACCCTAACCCTAACCCTAACCCTAACCCTAACCCTAACCCTAACCCTAACCCTAACCCTAACCCTAACCCTAACCTAACCCTAACCCTAACCCTAACCCTAACCCTAACCCTAACCCTAACCCTAACCCTAACCCTAACCCTAACCCTAACCCTAACCCTAACCCTAACCCTAACCCTAACCCTAACCCTAACCCTAACCCTAACCCTAACCCTAACCTTAGAAATATTGTTGGAAATTTCTGACGCATGCGCAGTCACAAAAAAGGGCAGACATGCGCAGAAGTGACAATGGGCACCTCACTAACCCTCGTCAAAGTACACTACCCTGTCCCAATCATGACCCTAATCCGTACCCTAACCCTAACCCTGACCCTAACCCTGACCCAAACCCTGACCCTTACCCTAACCCTAACCCTGACCCTAACCCAAACACTAACCATGACCCTAACCCTAACCCTAACCCTAAGCCTAACCCTAACCCTAACCCTGACCTTAACCCAAACACTAACCCTAACCCAAACCCCAAATGTGTTAAAATTGTTGTTTTGGAGGCCTAGCTTTATCTCGGAAAGGATAAGTCTAGGAGGGTAACCGATTGGATTTTCGTATTAAGTTTTTTCACGAACTTCTCAAAATCAAAGTTTTGGAGGGATGGGGGGTCAGGTTATGGTTTTTGGTACTTTTCATAGTCGATCTTTTCAATATTTCAACATGATTCTATGCTTCGTTCGGCTTGATGTTAAAAAATCGGCCCCGTTAGGGGTAGTACTTTTTGACAATTAAGCCCCTGGTGAAGACCGCAAGTCTTTATCTTTTGTAGTTTGGGAGTTGGTGTTAATTTCGGGGTTAGGCTTTACTCTCGCACAAACGTTTCTTCAGTGAGGTCGAAAGTGCGGTCGTACACTTCAGTGATACCAATAAGTTTTCATCCTTTAGATCGCCTTTCCATCTTTTAGGAACAGTTAACTTTATGAAAATATCTCTATTCAAATCCATTCTACATCTGTTTGAAGATTGAGGTCAAAGGCACTTTTCATACTCTGTACTTAGAAATATTGTTGGAAATTTCTGACGCATGCGCAGTCACAAAAAAGGGCAGACATGCGCAGAAGTGACAATGGGCACCTCACTAACCCTCGTCAAAGTACACTACCCTGTCCCAATCATGACCCTAATCCGTACCCTAACCCTAACCCTGACCCTAACCCTGACCCAAACCCTGACCCTTACCCTAACCCTAACCTGACCCTAACCCAAACACTAACCATGACCCTAACCCTAACCCTAACCCTAAGCCTAACCCTAACCCTAACCCTGACCTTAACCCAAACACTAACCCTAACCCAAACCCCAAATGTGTTAAAATTGTTGTTTTGGAGGCCTAGCTTTATCTCGGAAAGGATAAGTCTAGGAGGGTAACCGATTGGATTTTCGTATTAAGTTTTTTCACGAACTTCTCAAAAATCAAAGTTTTGGAGGGATGGGGGGTCAGGTTATGGTTTTTGGTACTTTTCATAGTCGATCTTTTCAATATTTCAACATGATTCTATGCTTCGTTCGGCTTGATGTTAAAAAATCGGCCCCGTTAGGGGTAGTACTTTTTGACAATTAAGCCCCTGGTGAAGACCGCAAGTCTTTATCTTTTGTAGTTTGGGAGTTGGTGTTAATTTCGGGGTTAGGCTTTACTCTCGCACAAACGTTTCTTCAGTGAGGTCGGAAAGTGCGGTCGTACACTTCAGTGATACCAATAAGTTTTCATCCTTTAGATCGCCTTTCCATCTTTTAGGAACAGTTAACTTTATGAAAATATCTCTATTCAAATCCATTCTACATCTGTTTGAAGATTGAGGTCAAAGGCACTTTTCATACTCTGTACTTAGAAATATTGTTGGAAATTTCTGACGCATGCGCAGTCACAAAAAAGGGCAGACATGCGCAGAAGTGACAATGGGCACCTCACTAACCCTCGTCAAAGTACACTACCTAACCCTAACCCTAACCCTAACCCTAACCCTAACCCTAACCCTAACCCTAACCCTAACCCTAACCCTAACCCTAACCCTAACCCTAACCCTAACCCTAACCCTAACCCTAACCCTAACCCTAACCCTAACCCTAACCCTAACCCTAACCCTAACCCTAACCCTAACCCTAACCCTAACCCTAACCCTAACCCTAACCCTAACCCTAACCCTAACCCTAACCTAACCCTAACCCTAACCCTAACCCTAACCCTAACCCTAACCCTAACCCTAACCCTAACCCTAACCCTAACCCTAACCCTAACCCTAACCCTAACCCTAACCCTAACCCTAACCCTAACCCTAACCCTAACCCTAACCTTAGAAATATTGTTGGAAATTTCTGACGCATGCGCAGTCACAAAAAAGGGCAGACATGCGCAGAAGTGACAATGGGCACCTCACTAACCCTCGTCAAAGTACACTACCCTGTCCCAATCATGACCCTAATCCGTACCCTAACCCTAACCCTGACCCTAACCCTGACCCAAACCCTGACCCTTACCCTAACCCTAACCCTGACCCTAACCCAAACACTAACCATGACCCTAACCCTAACCCTAACCCTAAGCCTAACCCTAACCCTAACCCTGACCTTAACCCAAACACTAACCCTAACCCAAACCCCAAATGTGTTAAAATTGTTGTTTTGGAGGCCTAGCTTTATCTCGGAAAGGATAAGTCTAGGAGGGTAACCGATTGGATTTTCGTATTAAGTTTTTTCACGAACTTCTCAAAAATCAAAGTTTTGGAGGGATGGGGGGTCAGGTTATGGTTTTTGGTACTTTTCATAGTCGATCTTTTCAATATTTCAACATGATTCTATGCTTCGTTCGGCTTGATGTTAAAAAATCGGCCCCGTTAGGGGTAGTACTTTTTGACAATTAAGCCCCTGGTGAAGACCGCAAGTCTTTATCTTTTGTAGTTTGGGAGTTGGTGTTAATTTCGGGGTTAGGCTTTACTCTCGCACAAACGTTTCTTCAGTGAGGTCGGAAAGTGCGGTCGTACACTTCAGTGATACCAATAAGTTTTCATCCTTTAGATCGCCTTTCCATCTTTTAGGAACAGTTAACTTTATGAAAATATCTCTATTCAAATCCATTCTACATCTGTTTGAAGATTGAGGTCAAAGGCACTTTTCATACTCTGTACTTAGAAATATTGTTGGAAATTTCTGACGCATGCGCAGTCACAAAAAAGGGCAGACATGCGCAGAAGTGACAATGGGCACCTCACTAACCCTCGTCAAAGTACACTACCCTGTCCCAATCATGACCCTAATCCGTACCCTAACCCTAACCCTGACCCTAACCCTGACCCAAACCCTGACCCTTACCCTAACCCTAACCCTGACCCTAACCCAAACACTAACCATGACCCTAACCCTAACCCTAACCCTAAGCCTAACCCTAACCCTAACCCTGACCTTAACCCAAACACTAACCCTAACCCAAACCCCAAATGTGTTAAAATTGTTGTTTTGGAGGCCTAGCTTTATCTCGGAAAGGATAAGTCTAGGAGGGTAACCGATTGGATTTTCGTATTAAGTTTTTTCACGAACTTCTCAAAAATCAAAGTTTTGGAGGGATGGGGGGTCAGGTTATGGTTTTTGGTACTTTTCATAGTCGATCTTTTCAATATTTCAACATGATTCTATGCTTCGTTCGGCTTGATGTTAAAAAATCGGCCCCGTTAGGGGTAGTACTTTTTGACAATTAAGCCCCTGGTGAAGACCGCAAGTCTTTATCTTTTGTAGTTTGGGAGTTGGTGTTAATTTCGGGGTTAGGCTTTACTCTCGCACAAACGTTTCTTCAGTGAGGTCGGAAAGTGCGGTCGTACACTTCAGTGATACCAATAAGTTTTCATCCTTTAGATCGCCTTTCCATCTTTTAGGAACAGTTAACTTTATGAAAATATCTCTATTCAAATCCATTCTACATCTGTTTGAAGATTGAGGTCAAAGGCACTTTTCATACTCTGTACTTAGAAATATTGTTGGAAATTTCTGACGCATGCGCAGTCACAAAAAAGGGCAGACATGCGCAGAAGTGACAATGGGCACCTCACTAACCCTCGTCAAAGTACACTACCCTAACCCTAACCCTAACCCTAACCCTAACCCTAACCCTAACCCTAACCCTAACCCTAACCCTAACCCTAACCCTAACCCTAACCCTAACCCTAACCCTAACCCTAACCCTAACCCTAACCCTAACCCTAACCCTAACCCTAACCCTAACCCTAACCCTAACCCTAACCCTAACCCTAACCCTAACCCTAACCCTAACCCTAACCCTAACCCTAACCCTAACCCTAACCCTAACCCTAACCTAACCCTAACCCTAACCCTAACCCTAACCCTAACCCTAACCCTAACCCTAACCCTAACCCTAACCCTAACCCTAACCCTAACCCTAACCCTAACCCTAACCCTAACCCTAACCCTAACCCTAACCCTAACCCTAACCCTAACCTTAGAAATATTGTTGGAAATTTCTGACGCATGCGCAGTCACAAAAAAGGGCAGACATGCGCAGAAGTGACAATGGGCACCTCACTAACCCTCGTCAAAGTACACTACCCTGTCCCAATCATGACCCTAATCCGTACCCTAACCCTAACCCTGACCCTAACCCTGACCCAAACCCTGACCCTTACCCTAACCCTAACCCTGACCCTAACCCAAACACTAACCATGACCCTAACCCTAACCCTAACCCTAAGCCTAACCCTAACCCTAACCCTGACCTTAACCCAAACACTAACCCTAACCCAAACCCCAAATGTGTTAAAATTGTTGTTTTGGAGGCCTAGCTTTATCTCGGAAAGGATAAGTCTAGGAGGGTAACCGATTGGATTTTCGTATTAAGTTTTTTCACGAACTTCTCAAAAATCAAAGTTTTGGAGGGATGGGGGGTCAGGTTATGGTTTTTGGTACTTTTCATAGTCGATCTTTTCAATATTTCAACATGATTCTATGCTTCGTTCGGCTTGATGTTAAAAAATCGGCCCCGTTAGGGGTAGTACTTTTTGACAATTAAGCCCCTGGTGAAGACCGCAAGTCTTTATCTTTTGTAGTTTGGGAGTTGGTGTTAATTTCGGGGTTAGGCTTTACTCTCGCACAAACGTTTCTTCAGTGAGGTCGGAAAGTGCGGTCGTACACTTCAGTGATACCAATAAGTTTTCATCCTTTAGATCGCCTTTCCATCTTTTAGGAACAGTTAACTTTATGAAAATATCTCTATTCAAATCCATTCTACATCTGTTTGAAGATTGAGGTCAAAGGCACTTTTCATACTCTGTACTTAGAAATATTGTTGGAAATTTCTGACGCATGCGCAGTCACAAAAAAGGGCAGACATGCGCAGAAGTGACAATGGGCACCTCACTAACCCTCGTCAAAGTACACTACCCTGTCCCAATCATGACCCTAATCCGTACCCTAACCCTAACCCTGACCCTAACCCTGACCCAAACCCTGACCCTTACCCTAACCCTAACCCTGACCCTAACCCAAACACTAACCATGACCCTAACCCTAACCCTAACCCTAAGCCTAACCCTAACCCTAACCCTGACCTTAACCCAAACACTAACCCTAACCCAAACCCCAAATGTGTTAAAATTGTTGTTTTGGAGGCCTAGCTTTATCTCGGAAAGGATAAGTCTAGGAGGGTAACCGATTGGATTTTCGTATTAAGTTTTTTCACGAACTTCTCAAAAATCAAAGTTTTGGAGGGATGGGGGGTCAGGTTATGGTTTTTGGTACTTTTCATAGTCGATCTTTTCAATATTTGGCCCCGTTAGGGGTAGTACTTTTTGACAATTAAGCCCCTGGTGAAGACCGCAAGTCTTTATCTTTTGTAGTTTGGGAGTTGGTGTTAATTTCGGGGTTAGGCTTTACTCTCGCACAAACGTTTCTTCAGTGAGGTCGGAAAGTGCGGTCGTACACTTCAGTGATACCAATAAGTTTTCATCCTTTAGATCGCCTTTCCATCTTTTAGGAACAGTTAACTTTATGAAAATATCTCTATTCAAATCCATTCTACATCTGTTTGAAGATTGAGGTCAAAGGCACTTTTCATACTCTGTACTTAGAAATATTGTTGGAAATTTCTGACGCATGCGCAGTCACAAAAAAGGGCAGACATGCGCAGAAGTGACAATGGGCACCTCACTAACCCTCGTCAAAGTACACTACCCTAACCCTAACCCTAACCCTAACCCTAACCCTAACCCTAACCCTAACCCTAACCCTAACCCTAACCCTAACCCTAACCCTAACCCTAACCCTAACCCTAACCCTAACCCTAACCCTAACCCTAACCCTAACCCTAACCCTAACCCTAACCCTAACCCTAACCCTAACCCTAACCCTAACCCTAACCCTAACCCTAACCCTAACCCTAACCCTAACCCTAACCCTAACCCTAACCCTAACCTAACCCTAACCCTAACCCTAACCCTAACCCTAACCCTAACCCTAACCCTAACCCTAACCCTAACCCTAACCCTAACCCTAACCCTAACCCTAACCCTAACCCTAACCCTAACCCTAACCCTAACCCTAACCCTAACCCTAACCCTAACCCTAACCCTAACCTTAGAAATATTGTTGGAAATTTCTGACGCATGCGCAGTCACAAAAAAGGGCAGACATGCGCAGAAGTGACAATGGGCACCTCACTAACCCTCGTCAAAGTACACTACCCTGTCCCAATCATGACCCTAATCCGTACCCTAACCCTAACCCTGACCCTAACCCTGACCCAAACCCTGACCCTTACCCTAACCCTAACCCTGACCCTAACCCAAACACTAACCATGACCCTAACCCTAACCCTAACCCTAAGCCTAACCCTAACCCTAACCCTGACCTTAACCCAAACACTAACCCTAACCCAAACCCCAAATGTGTTAAAATTGTTGTTTTGGAGGCCTAGCTTTATCTCGGAAAGGATAAGTCTAGGAGGGTAACCGATTGGATTTTCGTATTAAGTTTTTTCACGAACTTCTCAAAAATCAAAGTTTTGGAGGGATGGGGGGTCAGGTTATGGTTTTTGGTACTTTTCATAGTCGATCTTTTCAATATTTCAACATGATTCTATGCTTCGTTCGGCTTGATGTTAAAAAATCGGCCCCGTTAGGGGTAGTACTTTTTGACAATTAAGCCCCTGGTGAAGACCGCAAGTCTTTATCTTTTGTAGTTTGGGAGTTGGTGTTAATTTCGGGGTTAGGCTTTACTCTCGCACAAACGTTTCTTCAGTGAGGTCGGAAAGTGCGGTCGTACACTTCAGTGATACCAATAAGTTTTCATCCTTTAGATCGCCTTTCCATCTTTTAGGAACAGTTAACTTTATGAAAATATCTCTATTCAAATCCATTCTACATCTGTTTGAAGATTGAGGTCAAAGGCACTTTTCATACTCTGTACTTAGAAATATTGTTGGAAATTTCTGACGCATGCGCAGTCACAAAAAAGGGCAGACATGCGCAGAAGTGACAATGGGCACCTCACTAACCCTCGTCAAAGTACACTACCCTGTCCCAATCATGACCCTAATCCGTACCCTAACCCTAACCCTGACCCTAACCCTGACCCAAACCCTGACCCTTACCCTAACCCTAACCCTGACCCTAACCCAAACACTAACCATGACCCTAACCCTAACCCTAACCCTAAGCCTAACCCTAACCCTAACCCTGACCTTAACCCAAACACTAACCCTAACCCAAACCCCAAATGTGTTAAAATTGTTGTTTTGGAGGCCTAGCTTTATCTCGGAAAGGATAAGTCTAGGAGGGTAACCGATTGGATTTTCGTATTAAGTTTTTTCACGAACTTCTCAAAAATCAAAGTTTTGGAGGGATGGGGGGTCAGGTTATGGTTTTTGGTACTTTTCATAGTCGATCTTTTCAATATTTCAACATGATTCTATGCTTCGTTCGGCTTGATGTTAAAAAATCGGCCCCGTTAGGGGTAGTACTTTTTGACAATTAAGCCCCTGGTGAAGACCGCAAGTCTTTATCTTTTGTAGTTTGGGAGTTGGTGTTAATTTCGGGGTTAGGCTTTACTCTCGCACAAACGTTTCTTCAGTGAGGTCGGAAAGTGCGGTCGTACACTTCAGTGATACCAATAAGTTTTCATCCTTTAGATCGCCTTTCCATCTTTTAGGAACAGTTAACTTTATGAAAATATCTCTATTCAAATCCATTCTACATCTGTTTGAAGATTGAGGTCAAAGGCACTTTTCATACTCTGTACTTAGAAATATTGTTGGAAATTTCTGACGCATGCGCAGTCACAAAAAAGGGCAGACATGCGCAGAAGTGACAATGGGCACCTCACTAACCCTCGTCAAAGTACACTACCCTAACCCTAACCCTAACCCTAACCCTAACCCTAACCCTAACCCTAACCCTAACCCTAACCCTAACCCTAACCCTAACCCTAACCCTAACCCTAACCCTAACCCTAACCCTAACCCTAACCCTAACCCTAACCCTAACCCTAACCCTAACCCTAACCCTAACCCTAACCCTAACCCTAACCCTAACCCTAACCCTAACCCTAACCCTAACCCTAACCCTAACCCTAACCTAACCCTAACCCTAACCCTAACCCTAACCCTAACCCTAACCCTAACCCTAACCCTAACCCTAACCCTAACCCTAACCCTAACCCTAACCCTAACCCTAACCCTAACCCTAACCCTAACCCTAACCCTAACCCTAACCCTAACCTTAGAAATATTGTTGGAAATTTCTGACGCATGCGCAGTCACAAAAAAGGGCAGACATGCGCAGAAGTGACAATGGGCACCTCACTAACCCTCGTCAAAGTACACTACCCTGTCCCAATCATGACCCTAATCCGTACCCTAACCCTAACCCTGACCCTAACCCTGACCCAAACCCTGACCCTTACCCTAACCCTAACCCTGACCCTAACCCAAACACTAACCATGACCCTAACCCTAACCCTAACCCTAAGCCTAACCCTAACCCTAACCCTGACCTTAACCCAAACACTAACCCTAACCCAAACCCCAAATGTGTTAAAATTGTTGTTTTGGAGGCCTAGCTTTATCTCGGAAAGGATAAGTCTAGGAGGGTAACCGATTGGATTTTCGTATTAAGTTTTTTCACGAACTTCTCAAAAATCAAAGTTTTGGAGGGATGGGGGGTCAGGTTATGGTTTTTGGTACTTTTCATAGTCGATCTTTTCAATATTTCAACATGATTCTATGCTTCGTTCGGCTTGATGTTAAAAAATCGGCCCCGTTAGGGGTAGTACTTTTTGACAATTAAGCCCCTGGTGAAGACCGCAAGTCTTTATCTTTTGTAGTTTGGGAGTTGGTGTTAATTTCGGGGTTAGGCTTTACTCTCGCACAAACGTTTCTTCAGTGAGGTCGGAAAGTGCGGTCGTACACTTCAGTGATACCAATAAGTTTTCATCCTTTAGATCGCCTTTCCATCTTTTAGGAACAGTTAACTTTATGAAAATATCTCTATTCAAATCCATTCTACATCTGTTTGAAGATTGAGGTCAAAGGCACTTTTCATACTCTGTACTTAGAAATATTGTTGGAAATTTCTGACGCATGCGCAGTCACAAAAAAGGGCAGACATGCGCAGAAGTGACAATGGGCACCTCACTAACCCTCGTCAAAGTACACTACCCTGTCCCAATCATGACCCTAATCCGTACCCTAACCCTAACCCTGACCCTAACCCTGACCCAAACCCTGACCCTTACCCTAACCCTAACCCTGACCCTAACCCAAACACTAACCATGACCCTAACCCTAACCCTAACCCTAAGCCTAACCCTAACCCTAACCCTGACCTTAACCCAAACACTAACCCTAACCCAAACCCCAAATGTGTTAAAATTGTTGTTTTGGAGGCCTAGCTTTATCTCGGAAAGGATAAGTCTAGGAGGGTAACCGATTGGATTTTCGTATTAAGTTTTTTCACGAACTTCTCAAAAATCAAAGTTTTGGAGGGATGGGGGGTCAGGTTATGGTTTTTGGTACTTTTCATAGTCGATCTTTTCAATATTTCAACATGATTCTATGCTTCGTTCGGCTTGATGTTAAAAAATCGGCCCCGTTAGGGGTAGTACTTTTTGACAATTAAGCCCCTGGTGAAGACCGCAAGTCTTTATCTTTTGTAGTTTGGGAGTTGGTGTTAATTTCGGGGTTAGGCTTTACTCTCGCACAAACGTTTCTTCAGTGAGGTCGGAAAGTGCGGTCGTACACTTCAGTGATACCAATAAGTTTTCATCCTTTAGATCGCCTTTCCATCTTTTAGGAACAGTTAACTTTATGAAAATATCTCTATTCAAATCCATTCTACATCTGTTTGAAGATTGAGGTCAAAGGCACTTTTCATACTCTGTACTTAGAAATATTGTTGGAAATTTCTGACGCATGCGCAGTCACAAAAAAGGGCAGACATGCGCAGAAGTGACAATGGGCACCTCACTAACCCTCGTCAAAGTACACTACCCTAACCCTAACCCTAACCCTAACCCTAACCCTAACCCTAACCCTAACCCTAACCCTAACCCTAACCCTAACCCTAACCCTAACCCTAACCCTAACCCTAACCCTAACCCTAACCCTAACCCTAACCCTAACCCTAACCCTAACCCTAACCCTAACCCTAACCCTAACCCTAACCCTAACCCTAACCCTAACCCTAACCCTAACCCTAACCCTAACCCTAACCCTAACCCTAACCTAACCCTAACCCTAACCCTAACCCTAACCCTAACCCTAACCCTAACCCTAACCCTAACCCTAACCCTAACCCTAACCCTAACCCTAACCCTAACCCTAACCCTAACCCTAACCCTAACCCTAACCCTAACCCTAACCCTAACCTTAGAAATATTGTTGGAAATTTCTGACGCATGCGCAGTCACAAAAAAGGGCAGACATGCGCAGAAGTGACAATGGGCACCTCACTAACCCTCGTCAAAGTACACTACCCTGTCCCAATCATGACCCTAATCCGTACCCTAACCCTAACCCTGACCCTAACCCTGACCCAAACCCTGACCCTTACCCTAACCCTAACCCTGACCCTAACCCAAACACTAACCATGACCCTAACCCTAACCCTAACCCTAAGCCTAACCCTAACCCTAACCCTGACCTTAACCCAAACACTAACCCTAACCCAAACCCCAAATGTGTTAAAATTGTTGTTTTGGAGGCCTAGCTTTATCTCGGAAAGGATAAGTCTAGGAGGGTAACCGATTGGATTTTCGTATTAAGTTTTTTCACGAACTTCTCAAAAATCAAAGTTTTGGAGGGATGGGGGGTCAGGTTATGGTTTTTGGTACTTTTCATAGTCGATCTTTTCAATATTTCAACATGATTCTATGCTTCGTTCGGCTTGATGTTAAAAAATCGGCCCCGTTAGGGGTAGTACTTTTTGACAATTAAGCCCCTGGTGAAGACCGCAAGTCTTTATCTTTTGTAGTTTGGGAGTTGGTGTTAATTTCGGGGTTAGGCTTTACTCTCGCACAAACGTTTCTTCAGTGAGGTCGGAAAGTGCGGTCGTACACTTCAGTGATACCAATAAGTTTTCATCCTTTAGATCGCCTTTCCATCTTTTAGGAACAGTTAACTTTATGAAAATATCTCTATTCAAATCCATTCTACATCTGTTTGAAGATTGAGGTCAAAGGCACTTTTCATACTCTGTACTTAGAAATATTGTTGGAAATTTCTGACGCATGCGCAGTCACAAAAAAGGGCAGACATGCGCAGAAGTGACAATGGGCACCTCACTAACCCTCGTCAAAGTACACTACCCTGTCCCAATCATGACCCTAATCCGTACCCTAACCCTAACCCTGACCCTAACCCTGACCCAAACCCTGACCCTTACCCTAACCCTAACCCTGACCCTAACCCAAACACTAACCATGACCCTAACCCTAACCCTAACCCTAAGCCTAACCCTAACCCTAACCCTGACCTTAACCCAAACACTAACCCTAACCCAAACCCCAAATGTGTTAAAATTGTTGTTTTGGAGGCCTAGCTTTATCTCGGAAAGGATAAGTCTAGGAGGGTAACCGATTGGATTTTCGTATTAAGTTTTTTCACGAACTTCTCAAAAATCAAAGTTTTGGAGGGATGGGGGGTCAGGTTATGGTTTTTGGTACTTTTCATAGTCGATCTTTTCAATATTTCAACATGATTCTATGCTTCGTTCGGCTTGATGTTAAAAAATCGGCCCCGTTAGGGGTAGTACTTTTTGACAATTAAGCCCCTGGTGAAGACCGCAAGTCTTTATCTTTTGTAGTTTGGGAGTTGGTGTTAATTTCGGGGTTAGGCTTTACTCTCGCACAAACGTTTCTTCAGTGAGGTCGGAAAGTGCGGTCGTACACTTCAGTGATACCAATAAGTTTTCATCCTTTAGATCGCCTTTCCATCTTTTAGGAACAGTTAACTTTATGAAAATATCTCTATTCAAATCCATTCTACATCTGTTTGAAGATTGAGGTCAAAGGCACTTTTCATACTCTGTACTTAGAAATATTGTTGGAAATTTCTGACGCATGCGCAGTCACAAAAAAGGGCAGACATGCGCAGAAGTGACAATGGGCACCTCACTAACCCTCGTCAAAGTACACTACCCTAACCCTAACCCTAACCCTAACCCTAACCCTAACCCTAACCCTAACCCTAACCCTAACCCTAACCCTAACCCTAACCCTAACCCTAACCCTAACCCTAACCCTAACCCTAACCCTAACCCTAACCCTAACCCTAACCCTAACCCTAACCCTAACCCTAACCCTAACCCTAACCCTAACCCTAACCCTAACCCTAACCCTAACCCTAACCTAACCCTAACCCTAACCCTAACCCTAACCCTAACCCTAACCCTAACCCTAACCCTAACCCTAACCCTAACCCTAACCCTAAACCCTAACCCTAACCCTAACCCTAACCCTAACCCTAACCCTAACCCTAACCCTAACCCTAACCCTAACCCTAACCCTAACCCTAACCCTAACCCTAACCCCTAACCCTAACCCTAACCCTAACCCTAACCCTAACCCTAACCCTAACCCTAACCCTAACCCTAACCCTAACCCTAATTAGGGGAATGGTACCGCCGATGTGGTAAGTGGTAACCCTGATCAATTTGGTGTGCTAACCCAAAAAATTTAAAGTGGTTAAAAGAGGGTTTGGGGGGGGCTAATAGGACCCTGTAGTAGGGGCTGAAATTTTTTTTGGGGGATCTCAAAGCGTTTCCGTGAAAAGTCTATTGGCACCTTTAGATTACCGCTAACCATTTTGCTTTCCGGATAGGGGTTAGATATCTATAAAACGGAAGATTTGCTCCCTCAAAAATACCTACCGACCCCCGTCAAACCCTCCTCAAACCCCCCACCAAAAATTATTTAGGGGGGGTGGTTTTTCTATCTTCCAAGATATTGTACCCGTCCTGGGTAGACCCAACTAGACAATCTAAAATTAATATGTATATGAAATACTAGTATGAAATATAAACTATTTTATTCTTTTAGATATCTCTTAGATGTTTAAGTCCAGTATTATGTACCCCAATGCAAACGTTTTCGGCAAAAAAAAATTTGGAATATGTTGAGAAATTTTTTTTTAAATATAGTTTATCTTTTTTTTATAGAGTAACAGTTACCTCTAGCTTTAAAATATGCCATATTTCTTGATTTCCTAATAACTTTACCATTTTACAGTTCCAGTTGATGCACTAGGGCTCAAAATGTTGGAAATAGACTAGTCAACAAGGAAAACAAAAGACCAAATGTTCATCTGACACAGTTTATGCAAGATTTTGCTGTAAACAGAGTAACCATTTACCGCTGCAACAGAAAAATATCCAAAATAAAACTAAAGCATAAGGAAAAGTTTATCACACTCCAATTTTTTTTTGACAAAGGTTATATACTGCTGGTGATTGTTCCTTAGTAAAAGTGCATTGTAGCAACCCAGAACAGTTTTTGGATTGCGATTAAATCACCGATTAGTGTTAAGGTGGCTATTTTAGTGAGGTTCCCCCCTCCTATTTTTTTCCACTTTTTCTTAACTAAAAAAAGAGTCAAAATCAATCAAGTGATTGAGTTGATCGATTACATTTTGAAAGCCATTGTTCCACTTTCTGTTAGCTTTTGATGGATTCCTGTGGAAGATACTTCAAATAGCTTCAATTTGGTTGTCATACCATGAAAGTGCATCAAATATTATTTGAAAAACTATTAAACCGCAAACAGGTCCAGAGATTGATTTTTTGGAGTCAAAGCGGTAATTGGTAACCTTCATATGAATGAATAACTTCATCTATTTTACGCCGAAAATAGCACTTTTGTTGGTTTTTTCTGTTGAATTTATGTCAGAATTGATAAATTTAGTTACCAAATACCGCAATTTAGTTACCAAATACCGCAGTGGAGTTACCAATTACCGCAACGAAGTTACCAATTACCGCAACAAAGTTACCAATTACCGCAACTAAGTTACCAATTACCGCGATGTTATGCGGTGTTTGGTTACACAGTTATCAAACACCAATAAGAAATGTAAAATTACAAATTAAAAAAAAAATTGGAACACACAGTCTGAGATGCCTAATTTCTTTTTTTATTAGTTAGTTGCTTTAGACCAGCTGTTAGTTACTGCAAGTACTCTCATATCTGTATTTATTGTACCTTTTTTGCTGGGATGTACAAGTACTCTGCCACGACCACTTATGATTGTGGGGAGTTGTCATATTAGTTTTTGGTGGGGTTCGTGTTGTTTATTCTTTAGTTTTCTATGTTGTGTCATGTGTACTATTGTTTTTTCTGTTTGTCTTTTTCATTTTTAGCCATGGTGTTGTCAGTTTGTTTTAGACTTATGAGTTTGACTGTCCCTTTGGTATCTTTCGTCCCTCTTTTAGCAAACATTACGAATTTTAAAAAGAAAGTTGGAAGACACAGTCTGAGATGCATAATGTATTTTCTTAGTAGTTCGTTGCTTTAGACCAGCTGTTAGTTTCTGCAAGTACTCTCATATCTGTATTTAGTGTACTTTTTTTGTTGGAATGTATAAGTACTCTGCCACGACTACTAATGATTGTAGAGAGTTGTCTTATTAGCAAGCATACCATATCTTTTTTTTTTTTTAAATTTAGGTGATTTATTTCTTACTTCTATTGATATTTAACCATTATAATACATATCAGAAGTGATTATCATGCAAAAAGTATGTTACTTCTTTTCATGTTATAGAGTACCTTAGGAGCTGCATTGCCTAATTTGGTCATTCTTCAGGCAGCAGTTGAAGTGAACACATCTAAAAGGTAAGTCGTTATTTTTTTTGCTAACTTTTTAATCTCTTGATCAAAGTTAATGAAATAAATTGGAGAAATTCGGGAAAGGGTTTTTCTTTTTTTTCAATATTTGACATTTACCGAAAAAAAATATGCCAGACGAGGAAAATTAAATAAAGTAATTGATAATAAGTTAATTAGTATGCATAATATGTGAAATGACGTATTGATATGCCATACAATTAATCTATGGAAAGCCGTTTTTGATTTGCTAATATACTGATGATTAAATTTTTGGTCGAGGTAGTTTTTGACCCTATGGTATAATCTTTCTAATTTTTAAAAACTGTTATATTTTTTTCAGAATAAAAAGGAATTAAAGACATTTAGAATCACCCCACCATTTTTTTGTTTGTTAATTATCTATTTTTTTGTGTCATGAATTCTTTTCCTTTGGTTATTTTCAGTTTTGCAAATTCTGTAGATTACTTTTCGGCCTTCGATTTTTGTAACCTAAAAAAATTTAAATTAAGTTCTGTTTCTGGTAAAAATAATTTGCTTCTTTATTCAGTTGAATCCTATTATTCTTTGAAAAATTTCTTACAAGAAAAGAATATCCATTTTACTTTTAACTTTTTGAATAACTACCTCAACCAGTCACTGGTGGGGTGGTAATGCTTTTTTGACCAACCGGACAAGTGAGTATAAGTCTAGAAATTTTAAGAGGGGTTGAGTAAATGTAAAAGTTAAAGTCCAATCCACTTGAAACTTAGAACACATGTTCCCTATGGTATAATCTATCTAATCTTTAATAACTGTTATATTTTTTTTTCAGAATAAAAAAGATCTTCAGTGGATGTCATTTCCTCACTTTTTTCTTTTTTTAATAAATTGATATTTTTATTTTCTAAATTATGCCTACGTTTGAATCTCCTTATGGTTTTGTCTGTTTTTTATCAAATTTTGAATTCACAGATGCTCTTTTATTTTGTCAAAACAGTAATTTCGATGTTTCCGAATTTTCTTTTCATGGTTTAAACTACATTGCTGTTTATTCAGTTCATGATTTTTGGCATTTAGTTGAATGGTGTGAAGATGAAGCTTTAAATTTTCAAAAATATATTTCTTTATAAGTGTTTATTTTGTCGTTTAGTTTATTATTTTTCTTTTTTTATTTTATTACTTTAAGACATGAGAAGAAAGATGAGAAGAAAGAAAGATAAGAAACCAGAGAAGATGATGGTAAGTACTACTGTATTTTATTGTTATATTAGTAAATTTATTCATCAGTCACACAGATAATAAATAAATTAGAACTGCTGTTTACTAAACACTATAATTAAGATACAAATTACAACAATTTAGTTACCAATTACCGCAATTTAGTTACCAATTACCGCAATAAAGTTACCAATTACCGCAATAAAGTTACCAATTACCGCAATAAAGTTACCAATTACCGCAATAAAGTTACCAATTACCGCAACAAAATTAGCCTTAACGTTAAAGTATTTGCGGTGAATGGTTACAAGTTACCAATTACCGTTAAGAAAGTTACCAAATACCGCAATTACGTTACCGAATACCGCAATTACCTTGCCGAATACCGGATATACGTTGCCGAATACCGGAATTACGTATCCAAATACCGCAATTGAGTATCCAAATACCGCAATTTAGTTACCTAATACCGCAATTACGTTACCAAATACCGTTAAAGTATTTGCGGTGATTGGTTACAGGTTACCAATTACCGTAAAGAAAGTTACCAAATACCGCAATTACGTTACCAAATACCGTTAAAGTATTTGCGGTGATTGGTTACAGGTTACCAATTACCGTAAAGAAAGTTACCAAATACCGCAATTTAGTTACCAAATACCGTTAAAGTATTTGCGGTGATTGGTTACAGGTTACCAATTACCGTAAAGAAAGTTACCAAATACCGCTTAAAAGATAACAAAAACTTTTACAATTGGGCTTAATTTAGTATCTGGTGTCCAATTTTATGTATTAACACCATATTTGATGATCGCAAGTTAAAATTAAAGTAACATGTTTGCAATTGCAGGAAAGTGATTCCTCATCGGGCTGCATCTCAGACAGTACAGACAGTGATGTCCCTGGTCCATCAAAGCGCCCCAAGCATAAACTAAATATTCCTATTACACTTTCCAAGAGGAAGAAGGTAAAACGAGTACGTGATTCCTCGTTAGATCTGGAAACAAGTGCGCCAACAAGATCGACAAGGTCCAATCCAGCACCCAAACTCAGTGTGCCAACAATATTATCGACAAGGTCCAATCCAGCACCCAAACTGAGTGTGCCAACAATATTATCGACAAGGTCCAATCCAGCACCCAAACTCAGTGTGCCAACAATATTATCGACAAGGTCCAATCCAGCACCCAAACTCAGTGTGTCCTTTCCTTTTGGCAAGAGGAAGAAGACAAAGACCAAGACCACAACAACCACAACATCACTCACAAAAACTTCGTTGAAATATAAAATTCAGAAACGAGTGCGGGAAGCAAAGAGTTGTGAGATATGTAAAAAAGTAGTCATAAACATATGGCGACACATGACAGTTGTACATAAAGTTCCCAAAAGACCTAAAAATGAGGACGTGATTAGAAGCAAGAAAGGCTATATAGTAAAAAGGTGCCCGTATAAAGGCTGCGTGGCAGTGGTGGATAGGTTAAGAGACCACCTTGTCAGAAAACACAAACTTGAAAGAAAATCGTTTCAAATTAAAAGACTGCTGATGAGGGCAGAGAGTGTACCCTTAACGTGTGACGTACCTAGAAAAAGGCAAAACATTAAGAAAGCCATAAAACAAGAAGATGAAATAGAACACATACCAATTAGCTCGGAGGACGAGACCGTCAAGGTAAAGAGAGAAAAGACGAGCATACTGAGCATTAAAATTGAGAAGGAGGAAATAATCGAAATTAGCTCAGAGGAGGAAAACAGTTATGAAGAAATGTCAGATAAGAACAGTTGTGAACAGAGTTATAAGGAGAAGAGTCATGAAGAGGAGGAAAACAGTTATGAAGAAATGTCAGATAAGAACAGTTGTGAACAGAGTTATAAGAAGAAGAGTCATGAAGAGGAGGAAAACAGTTATGAAGAAATGTCAGATAAGAACAGTTGTGAACAGAGTTATAAGGAGAAGAGTCATGAAGAAAGTTCTGAGGAGAGTAGTTCCGAGGAGAGTAGTTCGGGGGACGATAGTTCGGGAGAGGGAAGTTCGATGATTATCACTGACGACAGTGATGAAGATTACGAAGAACCGGAGTATTATTTTCAACATAGAGATATACAACAATTTATTAAGTATCTTCAAAGACCACCATACATGAAGGCAAGAAAGGACGCGCTTCAACATGCCTGCCAGGTGTACCAGGTATGGGGTCAAATCTCCAAGAAAAGAATTATGAAAGAACTCTTTAATCTGGATAAAGTCAATGACTGGTTACAGGCATTCTTGAATGATCACGCTCCTGGGACAGCCCGTTCCTATTTAAGTTCTCTAGCAATGTTTGTTGGCCATCTTGTAAGACAGGGTTTTTTACGACACGGAGTAGGCAAGGCGCTCAGGTTTAAGGAAGATCTAAAGCTTTTGAGCAAGCAAATAAGAAAGAAAGTCCAAACAAGAAGGACCCAGATTGATGTGGAAGAGATAGGTAAGTTTAATGTTATGTCCACACAAAACTACCTACAGCATTCAAAACGATGTATCGACTTAATACACAGAATTCACAAACACACATACATACACGCACATTTTCTCTTTCAGACATACTCATAATCACACATACTCACAAATACACAAATACACACACATGCATGCACATACTTGTACAACAATGTATGTGTGCGTATGTGTGTTTGTATATGTGTCATGTTGTGTGTTAAGTGTGTGTTTGTGTGTGAATGTGCATGTGTGTGTGTGTGTGTATGTGGGTAAATGTGTATGTATATATGTGTGAATGTGTATGTGTGTATTTGTGTGTTAAGTGTGTATATGTGTGTGAATGAGTCTATGTGTATTAGCGTGTGTATGTGGGTGAATGTGTATGTATATATGGGTGAATGTGTATGTGTGTAGTTGTGTGTTAAGTGTGTGTATGTGTGTGAATATGTATATGTGTATTATTGTGTGTATGTGGGTGAATGTGTATGTATATATTTGTTTGAATGTGTATGTGTGTATTTGTGTGATAAGTGTGTGTATGTGTGTGAATGAGTATATGTGTATTAGTGTGTGTATGTGAGTGAATGTGTATGTATATATGTGTGAATGTGTATGTTTGTATATGCGTGTGTGTATGCACATACGTGTTTAATAGTGTTAATATTGAATAACACAAATAAACAGAACAATGATGAGCGCTTTGTTTTGCAGAGACCATGATCACGCCAGAGGATTTTAAAGAATTTTGGGAAAGTAGTGTTGCCACAGAGGCCGAAGAGAAGTTAAAAGGGGAGGTTCCACAGACAGTTCTGCCTACCGACTTTTTACATATCAGGAATTATCTCCTGCTGAGGATCCTCCAGACAAACGCTCAAAGGCCTGGTGCCATACGAAACATCACACAGCAATCGATTGATAGGGCCCATTATGACAAAGACGGAGCAGTTGTGATGGTAAGTAAAAGTATGACTACTGCTATTATCAGTTTGAAAAACAAATGTGTAAGTAAAAATTAAAAGCAACGCAACATCGATTGTTAAAAGGACTGCAGCTACAGATTGCAATGAATCTTTAGAGACAGTTAAAATAGCGAAAATAGAAGCAGCAGTATGACTATAATATAAGTTTGATGAACAGTAATGGGAGTAAAAAAAGATCAACATAAAACTTGTCGTGTTTTATACACAGTAGTATGATACAAAGTTAACAGATACTGCAACTAATTATCTTTTATGTTCAATTTATAATGCAAAATAAATTATCATTTTAATTCCAAAAAGCTACCATTTTACCGTAAATAACTTTACGGTATCTTAAAAAAAAAAGCGATAGTTGAATACATAGTTACCATCTACCGCAAATAAGTTAACAATTACCGGAAAACGTTACCATTTCACCGCAAATGAGGAAACGGTATTTTGCAACTTTAATGCGGTTATTGGATACAAAGTAACCAATTAGCGGAAAAAAGTAAACGTTTACCGCAAAATAGTCACCAACTACCGTTTATAAGTTACCTTGTACCGCAAAAGGGTTACCAAGTACCGTTTATTGGTCACTTTTCACCAAAGAAGGGTCATAAAATACCGTCAGTATTTGCAGTATATAGTAACTCTTTTGCGGTAACTGGGAACTAAAATGCGGTAGTTAGAAACATAGTCACCACCTACCGCAAATAAGTTAAGAATTACCGCAAAACGTTACCATTTCACCGCAAAACGTTACGATTTCACCGCAAATGAGGAAACGGTATTTTGCAACTTTAATGCGGTTATTGGATACAAAGTAACCAATTAGCGGAAAAAAGTAAACTTTTACCGCAAAATAGTCACCAACTACCGTTTATGAGTTACCTTGTACCGCAAAAGGGTCATTAAATACCGTTTATAGGTTACTGGTCACCGCAAAAGGGTCATTAAATACCGTCAGTATATGCGGTATATAGTAACTCTTTTGCGGTATTTGGTACCCAATAAACGGTCTTTGGCAACCTTTTGCGGTATCTGGTAACCAATAAAGGGTATTTGGCAATTATTTTGCAAATTATGCTTTCTAGTTATAAAACTAAACATATAAATATTTACAAATATGTCTTTTTCAGATTGCAGAACACAAAACAAGTGCACAGGGGCCCGTGAACCTGGGCATGACAATCGACGTCTTAAACATGGTGCGTACCTATATTCAGTGGACAACTAAAATTACAGGATTTCAAATAGATCCAAAGCATCCAATATTCATTACGGTCCCAATTGACCACCAATTTTCGGGAATGACTTCAAACCTTATCAATAAGGCAATCCAGAACATCTGGAAGAAGGGACCGGTAAACAACAAATCCATCACAGCTACCAGAATAAGAAAAAGTACGGCCACACATGTACGAATGGCGGAACCTACGAGCAGGGAGTCCTTAGCCGCACACATGACGCACAGTCCTACGACGGCCGATCGACACTACAATATAATAAACCAGCGAAATAACGCCATGACGGTCACCAATCTGATAGCAAAGGTTATGGTGCCAATGAAACTTGCAAACATTGTGGAACTTCAGAACGACACTGACACTAATTCTGAATCTGAAATAGCTCGTACAGCTCCAATGAAACTTGCAAACATTGTGGAACTTCAGGACGACACTGACACTAATTCTGAATCTGAAATAGCTCGTACAGCTCCAATGAAACTTGCAAACATTGTGGAACTTCAGGACGACACTAATTGTGAATCGGAAATAGCTCGTACAGCTCCAATGAAACTTGCAAACATTGTGGAACTTTCTGACGATACTGCCACTAATAGTAATGGTGAAACTGAAATAGCTCTCATAGCTCCGACCAAAGACATGAGTACAAGCATCCATTGGCCCGTGGTCACAGAGATGAAAAAGAAAGATAAGATGAATAAGGAAGACTTTGGCAGAGAGGAAACGTTTAGTGAGAAAGAAGATTCGCAGAAAGATGAGGATTACAGAGAGGTGGACAATGACAAGATGAATAAGGAAGACTTTGGCAGAGAGGAAACGTTTAGTGAGAAAGAAGATTCGCAGATAGATGAGGATTACAGAGAGGTGGACAATGACATTGTACATTCAGAAAACGATGAGGAGGTTAACGATTCACAAAAAGTAAACCACAAGAGAAGGAGTTTTGACCCCGAGGAGGCGAAAACACTACTGGACATTTGTAGAGACAATATAAAAAAGGGGGCCGTCAATTTGGCAAGTATTCTCAGATCATTAGAAGAGGACGAAAGAGGAATTCAAATGTTGGATCAGCTGAAAAAGAAATTTGGGAAAGCCTACCTAAAGAAGATTGTGGATCGAGTACGGTGTGAGATGAGAAGACAGCAGAAAGAACAGAAATAAGTGACTTACAGATAGCCTAGCACTTATATGTCATATTCATGTTTTTTATTTGAGCCGATGATTCGAAATAAGTGACTTACAGATTGCCTAGCACTTATATGTCATATTCATGTTTTTTATTTGAGCCGATGATTCGAAATAAGTGACTTACAGATAGCCTAGCACTAATATGTCCTCATCATGTTTTTTATTTTATTTAGCTGATGATTTACAACCGTGTGTGTGTGTGTGTGTATGTGTGTGTGTGTGTGTGTGTGTATGTGTGTGTGTGTGTGTGTGTATGTGTGTGTGTGTGTGTGTGTGTTAGTATGTATGTGTGTTAGTATGTTTGTGTGTGTGCATGTGCATATTTTGTGCATATTTTGTGTGCATATACATGTATGTATATGTGTATGTGTAAGTGTGTGTATGTGTGTGTGTATGCAAGTGTTAGTTTGTTTGTAGATGCATGTATGTATATACATGAGAAATAAATGTGTACATTAAATATATATTTTATATGTCTATGTGTATTTGTTAATCCACATATGTATGTGTATATGTCAATAAACACATACATGTGTTGATGTGGATATGTGTATATATGTATATGTGGGGTTATGTGTCTATGTGTCTATGTGTATATGTGTATGTATATATATATTTATATGTATATTCATATATATATATGTGTGTGTGTGTGTGTGTGTGTGTGTGTGTGTGTGTGTTTGTAAATGTGTTGGTTTGTTTGTTATAATGTTTTTGTATGTGTTAATGTGTTTGTGTGTGTTAATGTGTTTGTGTGTGTTAATGTGTTTGTGTGTGTAAATGTGTTTGTGTGTTAATGTGTTTGTGTGTGTTAATGTGTTTGTGTGTGTTAATGTGTTTGTGTGTTAATGTGTTTGTGTGTGTGTTAATGTGTTTGTGTGTTAATGTATTAATGTGTTTGTGTGTTAATGTGTTTGTGTGTGTTAATGTGTTTGTGTGTGTTAATGTGTTTGTGTATATCAATTCACATGTGTTTGTGTGTGTTAATGTGTTTGTGTGTTTCGGTTTTTTTTAAACTGGTGAGTTTATATTACTCTGTGCATTTATGTACATTGATGGGTGTAGTTTTGTGAGTGAAAGTGAACGGTTTTTCTGTGATTATTATTATTTTCATATATGCAAAAAGAGAATTGATATTTGTATATTTTTATTTTACGATTTTCTGGAATAAGCAGAAAGAGAATAAAGTTTGAGACAATTTGAATTGTTTATTCATTTTCAAGCCATACAAAACAAAGTAAATAATACCCATTTGAAATGAGGTTATTAGTACATTTTTGCATGATGTAATCAGACATGCTACAGCTTCGAAATTTAGGATCTATTAGAACAAGCTACTGATCTTCAGATACACAAGGACTTATTCGTGTACAATGGATATCGTGGATAGAGAACTAAAATGAGTTTCATGGAAAAATGAGCCATACTTTTTTCAACTTTTAAACTGGTCGGAATTTTCACAAAAAAACTTCACAATTTTTTGTATATGACACTAGAAGTCTATCTACCAAGTTTCAATGGATTATCGTTAGCAGTTTCGTTGTACTGAAAAACATGTTTAAAAATTCAATTGCAAGTGTTTACCTTATTGTGAAAGTTAAACACAATACATTAGCATCAAGGTGTTTGTTTGAAAGAGTCATTTACAGGGTAAACCTTATTTGTTATACAATCAAAGTTCAAAGTTGCTAGATAAGGTAACGTGTGAAGTTATAAGCGGTAAAAGGCTACTCTTAAAAAGGGCAATTTATGGAAAGAAGAAACATATATACGTATACACATACACATACCCATATATATATACACATAAACACTAATTATCATCTACACATACTCATATACCCACATAATCATATACACATATACACTCATATACATAAACACATAAACACACATATGTATATACACACGTATTCATATACGCATATTCACACATATACATATGCACACACGTATACACATACACACAGATATACACACAAACGTATACATACACACATATATACACACGTGTACATACACACATATACAGGCACATATACACACATATACATATACAAACATGTATACATACACACATACACACACGTATACATACACACATATACATACGTATACATACACACATATACACACGTATACATACACACATATACACACGTATATGTACACACATATACATACATATACATATACACACACGTGTACATACACACATATACACACGTATATATACACACATATACATACATATACATATACACACACGTGTACATACACACATATAAATACATATACATATACACACACGTGTACATACACACATATACACGCACATATACACACATATACATATACACACACGTATACATACACACACATACACACATATACAACATATACACACACGTATATATACACATATTTATACACACGTATACAGACATATATACATATGCACATGTGTACATACACAGATACACACACATATACACACGTATATGTACACACATATACATACATATACATATACACACACGTGTACATACACACATATACACACGTATATATACACACATATACATACATATACATATACACACACGTGTACATACACACATATAAATACATATACATATACACACACGTGTACATACACACATATACACGCACATATACACACATATACATATACACACACGTATACATACACACACATACACACATATACAACATATACACACACGTATATATACACATATTTATACACACGTATACAGACATATATACATATGCACATGTGTACATACACAGATACACACACATATACATACACGTATACATACACACACATACACATATACACACACGCATATATACACATATATAAATATAGAGACACACATATACACTTATATACACATAAACACACATATACATAAACACAAAAACACTCATATACACATACATTACGTATACATATACGCATATGCACACATATACATTTACACATATACATATACCCATATACATACATAAAATTGAGAATTTTTTTGTAAGGGGTACGCCTTAAGATTTTTGTAGGCTAAAAAAAAAAGTGCTCTGATTCAGCTGAAACTTTTAAAATAAAAAACAATGGCCGAGAGCTCATGCCTCTCGAATTTTCAGGCAAATCAGAGTACTTTTTTTTTTTGATTAAAAAAATTTGAAGGCATAATTCCAACGAAATTTCAAAGAAAAGAAATAAATTTTCGATGAATCTGGATCAGATTTTTCCATTTCTATGTCCTTGCAAAATTTCAGACCAATCGGGAGGATTTTTTTTTTTGGCTTAAAAAAAACGTAAGGGGTATGCCTTAGTTTTTTTTGGGCCAAAAAAAAAAATTCCTCCGATTCAGCTGAAAATTTGAAAATAAAGAAAACCACTCGAGTGCTAATGGGAAATCAATTTTTATGCCAATCAGAGATCTTTTTTTTTTTATTAATTTTTTTTTTTATGTGTGTGATTTGGTCAGTTTATTTTTGCTTGTGAGTGTATTTGGCTTTCATACGTACATTGAAAGTTGCAATTTCATGCATAGAAAAGGTGAATCTGACAACACACAACTTAAAACGGTCATTACCTTGTCAAAAAACTCACTCAGGGTTGAAAGAATTCGGAAAGAAAAATTTGAAAAAAAGGTCATTTATACCCCTCTTTGGGATCAACAATACAGTTAATTAAGCAAATCAGGACTTTTTCACGTGGACAGAAGTAAAGAGTAACATCTCCTCAGATGATCTACAACAGCGGTAAGCATTTGGATGAAAAATAAAAAAGGTGCACTGGTTCAAAGAACATTGGAAAAAAAAATTAGAAAAAAAAATGTAACATGAAACATAGTTCAAAATACTCCAAATGATCTAAAACATGAAATAAAATCAACATTAAAAAAACAAGAAAAAAAAGCTGGACTTAGTTTTTTTTTGGAAAGTTAGGTACCAGTTCCCGCAAAAAAGTTGCCATTTTGCCCCATTCCCGAACAAAAAAAAAACGGGAACAGCCAATTACCGCCAAAAAGAGACATTTTACCGCCAAAAAGTTACCATTTACCGCTAAATTACCACACGTCACCTAACAAAATTAGGGGAGCGGTACAAAGGTAGCAAAATTACGCATTCCCCTAACCCTAACCCTAACCCTAACCCTAACCCTAACCCTAACCCTAACCCTAACCCTAACCCTAACCCTAACCCTAACCCTAACCCTAACCCTAACCCTAACCCTAACCCTAACCCTAACCCTAACCCTAACCCTAACCCTAACCCTAACCCTAACCCTAACCCCTTAACCCTAACCCTAACCCTAACCCTAACCCTAACCCTAACCCTAACCCTAACCCTAACCCTAACCCTAACCCTAACCCTAACCCTAACCCTAACCCTAACCCTAACCCTAACCCTAACCCTAACCCTAACCCTAACCCTAACCCTAACCCTAACCCTAACCCTAACCCTAACCCTAACCCTAACCCTAACCCTAACCCTAACCCTAACCCTAACCCTAACCCTAACCCTAACCCTAACCCTAACCCTAACCCTAACCCTAACCCTAACCCTAACCCTAACCCTAACCCTAACCCTAACCCTAACCCTAAACCCTAACCCTAACCCTAACCCCTAACCCTAACCCAATATTTTTGGAAATTTCTAACTCTAACCCTAACCCTAACCCTAACCCTAACCCTAACC